>JAPXFY010002701.1:0-25575 GCA_030674185.1 Monoplex corrugatus
CTGCAATACGCACAGTGGAACAACATTTGTAGTACAGGTTCGGTTTGGGATGTTGGGATGATTTGTTTTTGTAAAATTTAACTCATCTGTGTAAGGAAAGGAAGAGAAAGGAAAAACATTCAGAAGTTGAAAAGGAAGAGTCTTAAAACTTTGAAATACTTTATTGTTCGAGCATAGTAGCGTGAGGTCCTGGTTGCTTTGTTTTGTCAGTTAGTTCTTGCTGTTCTACACACACAGTGTAAGCACACAAATGTAAAACACACACACACACATACACACACACCACACACACACACACACACACACACACACACATACACACACACACACATACATACACACAGAGAGAGACAGAGAGAGACAGACAGACAGGCATACAGACACAGACACACAAAGAGACAGAGAGAGAGAAGGAGAGACAGAGACAGACAGGCATACAGACACAGACACACAAAGAGACAGACAGAGAGAGAGAGACAGACAGACAGACATACGGGCATACACAGACACACAAAGAGACAGATACACAGAGAGGGAGAGACAGAGACATACAAAGACAGACAAACATACAGACAGACACAGACAGACACAGGTACATCTGCATGTGTACACACATAAAGGGGATATATGTACTGTTTACATGTTTATACACATAAAGGGGATATAGGTACTGTCTGCATGTGTATACACATAAAGGGGATATAGGTACTGTTTACATGTTTATACACATAAAGGGGATATAGGTACTGTCTGCATGTGTATACACATAAAGGGGATATAGGTACTGTTTACATGTTTATACACATAAAGGGGACATAGCTACTGTCTGCATACATATTACACATAAAGGGGATATAGGTGCTGTCTGGATGTGTATACACATAAAGGGGATATAGGTACTGTCTGCATGTGTACACACATAAAGGGGATATAGGTACTGTCTGCATGTGTACACACATAAAGGGGATATAGGTACTGTCTGTGTGTACATTACACATAAAGGGGATATAGGTACTGTCTACATGTGTATACACATAAAGGGGATATAGGTACTGTCTGTATGTACATTACACATAAAGGGGATATAGGTACTGTCTGCATGCATATTGCACATAAAGGGGATATAGGTACTGTCTACATGTGTATACACATAAAGGGGATATAGGTACTGTCTGTATGTACATTACACATAAAGGGGATATAGGTACTGTCTGTGTGTACATTACACATAAAGGGGATATAGGTACTGTCTGCATGTATATTACACATAAAGGGGATATAGGTACTGTCTGTATGTACATTACACAAAAAGGGGATATAGGTACTGTCTGCATGTATATTACACATAAAGAGGATATAGGTACTGTCTGCATGTATATTACACATAAAGAGGATATAGGTACTGTCTGCATGTATATTACACATAAAGGGGATATAGGTACTGTCTGCATGTATATTTCACATAAAGGGGATATAGGTACTGTCTGCATGTACATTACACATAAAGGGGATATAGGTGCTTTCAGGTCCGCACATGCATTGACCTAGGACATCGAAAAAATCTCCATTCTTTACCCTTCAGGCGGAGATGTATGAGCGTATGGAAGCCTTTTTTTTTTTTTGACTCAAATTTTAACGTTTGCCGAGTTTTCTTCTACAATATTAAATATTTGGTAAAATACAGCTTTGAAGGTGTTGATTCTGATAGACTAATTTTACAAGCGAGGCACAAAGACGCCCCGGAGTGCCCCTGTAACCCTCAGCCCGCTGAAACTATACACACACACTTGTTTTGCTTGCAGTCCCCCAGTTGACCTGGTTGTATAGTTGTGTCACGAAAATGATAAAGACGGTCCCACGTAGTTCTGTACCTGTGATATATCAAACCTGTGACGAGTGGAAACGTCCCCCACGTCACCACAATCCTATTTGACTGACCATAACACACACTGGGTCGTCATAATCTACTAATACTTGCGGTACTATGGCCCGATTTTAGCCACCATATCCAGCTAGGGGGTAGAACTGAGCTTTACGCTTGTTGTATGAGTGCCACACGCACAATGGGAAATCATAATCTGCTTGGAGTGCTGTGTTCCAGTTTGGGCCACCATGATCCGGTTTGGGCCATCATGATCCAGTTTGGGCCATCATGATCCAGTTTGGGCCATCATGATCCAGTTTGGGCCATCATGCTTCTTTCAGCGTTATGAGTATTGATCCCATTGAGAGTTACCATGGTATCCGGACACAATGGTACATGGGCACAGTGGTAGTGGACACAATGGTACGTGGACACAATGGTACATGGACACAATAGTACATGGACACAGTGGTACATGGACACAATGGTACGTGGACACAATGGTACATGGACACAATGGTACGTGGACACAATGGTACATGGACACAGTGGTAGTAAACACAATGGTACATGGACACAGTGGTACATGGACACAATGGTACGTGGACACAATGGTACATGGACACAGTGGTACATGGACACAGTGGTAGTGGACACAATGGTACATGGACACAGTGGTACATGAACACAATGGTACGTGGACACAATGGTACATGGACACAATGGTAGTGGACACAATGGTATATGGACACAGTGGTACATGGACACAATGGTACATGGACACAATGGTACGTGGACACAATGGTACATGGACACAGTGGTAGTGAACACAATGGTACATGGATACAGTGGTACATGGACACAATGGTACGTGGACACAATGGTACATGGACACAGTGGTACATGGACACAGTGGTAGTGGACACAATGGTACATGGACACAGTGGTACATGAACACAATGGTACGTGGACACAATGGTACATGGACACAATGGTACATGGACACAATGGTACATGGACACAGTGGTACATGAACACAATGGTACATGGACACAATGGTAGTGGACACAATGGTACATGGACACAGTGGTACATGAACACAATGGTACCTGGACACAATGGTACATGAACACAATGGTAGTGAACACAATGGTACATCGACACAGTGGTAGTGAACACAATGGTACGTGGACATAATGGTACATGGACACAATGGTACATGAACACAATGGTACGTGGACACAATGGTACATGGACACAGTGGTAGTGAACACAATGGTACATGGACACAGTGGTACATAAACACAATGGTACATGGACACAATGGTACGTGGACACAATGATACGTGGACACAATTGTACATGGTCACAATGTTACATGGACACAGTGGTAGTGAACACAATGGTACATGGACACAGTGGTACATGGTCACAATGGTACATGGTCACAATGGTACATGGTCACAATGGTACATGGACACAGTGGTACATGAACACAATGGTACATGGACACAGTGGTAGTGAACACAATGGTACGTGGACACAATGGTACATGGACAGAGTGGTAGTGAACACAATGGTACGTGCACACAATGGTACATGGACACAGTGGTAGTGAACACAATGGTACATGGACACAATGGTACATGGACACAGTGGTAGTGAACACAATGGTACATGAACACAATGGTACATGGACACAGTGGTAGTGAACACAATGGTACGTGGACACAATGGTACATGGACACAGTGGTACATGGACACAGTGGTACATGAACACAATGGTATATGGACACAATGGTACATGGACACAATGGTATGTGGACACAGTGGTAGTGAACACAATGGTACATGGACACAGTGGTAGTGAACACAATGGTGCATGGACACAATGGTACATCGACACAGTGGTAGTGAACACAATGGTACATGGACACAATGGTACATGGACACAGTGGTAGTGAACACAATGGTACATGGACACAATGGTACATGGACACAGTGGTAGTGAACACAATGGTACATGAACACAATGGTACATGGACACAATGGTAGTGAACACAATGGTACATGGACACAGTGGTAGTGAACACAATGGTACGTGGACACAATGGTACATGGACACAATGGTACATGGACACAATGGTACATGGGCACAGTGGTAGTGAACACAATGGTACATGGACACAGTGGTACGTGGACACAATGGTACATGGACACGATGGTACGTGGACACAATGGTACATGGACACAGTGGTAGTGAACACAATGGTACATGGACACAATGGTACATGGACACAATGGTACATGGACACAATGGTATATATGGTCACAATGGTACATGGACAGAATGGTATGTGGACACAATGGTACATGGACACAATGGTACATGGACACAATGGTACGTGGACACAATGGTATGTGGACAGTGGTACATAGACATAATGGTACGTGGACACAGTGGTACATAGACACAATGGTACGTGGACACAGTGGTACATAGACACAATGGTACGTGGACACAATGATACATGGACACAATGGTACATAGACATAATGGTACATGGACACAATGGTACGTGGACACAGTGGTACATAGACACAGTGGTACATGGACACAGTGGTACATGGACACAGTTACACGTGGACACAATGTACTTGGACACAATGGTACATGGACACAATGACATGTGGACACAATTGTACATGGACACTATGGCACGTGAACACAATGGTACATGGACACATTGGTATGTGGACACAATGGTACGTGGACACAAGGACACGAGGACACAATGGTTCATGGACACAATGACACGTGGACATAATGGTACGTGGACACAATGGCACATAGACACAATGGCACATGGACACTATGACACGTGGACATAATGGTACGTGGACACAATGGCACATGGACACAGTGGCACGTGGACACAATGGCACGTGGACACAATGGCACAGACACAATGGCACATGGACACTATGACACGTGGACATAATGGTACGTGGACACAATGGCACATAGACACAATGCACATGGACACTATGACACGTGGACATAATGGTACTTAGACACAATGGCACGGGGACACAGTGGCACCTGGACACAATGGCACGTGGACACAGTGGCATCTGGACACAATGGCACGTGGATACAGTGGTATATGGACACAATAAAATGTGGACAGAATGGTATATGAACTTAATGACATGTGGACACAATGGCACGTGGACACAGTTTCACGTGGACACAATGGTACTTGGACACAATGGCCCATGGACACAGTTACATGTGGACACAATGGCCCATGGACACAGTTACATGTGGACACAATGGCCCATGGACACAGTTACATGTGGACACAGTGGCCCATGGACACAGTTACATGTGGACACAATGGCCCATGGACACAGTTACATGTGGACACAATGGCCCATGGACACAGTTACATGTGGACACAATGGCCCGTGGACACAGTTACATGTGGACACAATGGCCCATGGACACAGTTACATGTGGACACAGTGGCCCATGGACACAGTTACATGTGGACACAGTGGCCCATGGACACAGTTACATGTGGACACAGTAGCCCATGGACACAGTTACATGTGGACACAGTGGCCCATGGACACAGTTGCACGTGGACACAATGGTACTTGGACACAGTGGCACATGGACACAGATATACGTGGACACAATGGCACTTGGAGACAGTGGTACGTGGACACAATGGCATTTAGCCGTCCACACTTAAGCACAACCTCACACGGTGGTGCGGCACTCGTAATAGTGGTCTTTAAAATCATTTACGCTCATCACTTACCAATATCACAAAAAAGTCCCTGCCATCCAGGACTGCACGTGCAATTGCCTGTCGCCTTGTTACAACGTCCTGGCATCCCTCACTGCAGTTTTGTCTGCATTCGTCACCAAACGTGCCGTTTGTACACTCTGTTAGCACAGACAGGATGTCACGTACAGACAACATCACACACAGACATGATATCACTTACAGAAATCATCACACACAGACAGAACTTCACACAGACGGGATATCACACACAGGCAGAACATCACACAGGCAGGATATCACACACAGACAGAACTTCACACAGGCAGGATATCACACACAGGCAGAACATCACACACAGGCAGGATATCACACACAGACAGAACATCACACAGACAGGACATTACACTCAAGAGGGAGAATCTGGGACACCTTTCCTTTTTTTTCTAACAAAGCTATATCGGTGAGAATGGGTATGGTGATAATGAAGCTAGAGAGTTCAATTTCAATTTGTACTTTGTTCAAGACGGATTTATCACGCTTGGACAATTCTATATGCACTCAACCCAAATCTGCAAGCACTTCTCTGGCAAACTCCTCGACCCTATGCAAAACCCTGTGCGCTAGTAGGGTCTTAAAGTGAGGAGGAGGAGGTGCTACGTGATGGAGATGATCCAAACAGATCATAGCGTTAGCCATAAGCTTGCACTCAGTCCCTATATGTTGGCAAGGTCTTGCGTAATCAATAACTGTTTAGTCCTGTAACCCAGCCAGTAACCGTCAAATTCAGAAATGGTTTGCACCATGAGAAAGAGCAGTAAAATTACTTTCGGAAACAGAAAATAATAAAAGTAAAATAAATAGAATAAAATGAAATAAATACAAATAAAATAAAATAATTAAAATAGATAAAATAAGATCAAATGAAATGAATGAAATAAAATAGAACAAGACAATAAAAATAAAATATGATAAAATGGTATCAAATAAAATGATATAAGAAAATGAAACAAGATAAAAGAGAATGACATAAAATGAAATGAAACAATAAAATAAAATGTAACTCAGAGTAAAAAAAGGAGATAAGATAACATGATTTCCGGTTCATATTGCTTATATCCCTGCCGACTACTAGAGCCATATCAAAGCCAACACCATGTTAATGACAAGATAAGACTACAAGACAAGATAAGATCAGACAACATAGATTGACGTGAACTGAAAATAAATAAATAAAACACCTGACATCTGAGAACGTAAACATCATTTCACGCTGGAAACTCTTATTTTCAAAAATGACAATAACTGACAAGACAATCAGGAGAGAAAAAGTCACGTCACTTCAGACTTCATATCACTATGAGTTTTGTCTGTCAAAAGACAGGAGCGAGTATCGTTGACACGTTGACATTGAGAGAGAACACTGACAGAAACAGCGAAAACAATGCATTAGTAGTTACGGATATGAATAACATCATATCCATATCACTGGCAAAACACAATTAAAAGAAAAGAGTTGTACTGAAGACAAAAGAAGGGCATTGATAAGAAAGACCTGGCGTTGGAAAGATAGGGGTGGTATGGGAAAGAAAGAGATGGTAATGAAAAGGGTGGCATTGAAAAGAAAAGGATGCATTGAAAAGAAGAGGATGGCGTTGATAAGAAAGGGGTGGCACTGATAAGAAAGAGATGGCAATGAAACAGGGTGGCATTGATTAGAAGTGGTGGCATTAATAAGAAAGACGTGACATTGGGAAAAAAGAATTGGCATTGGAGAGAAAGGGGTGGCATTGAAAAGAAAAGGACGGAATTGGCAAGAAAGAGATGGCACTAATAAGAAAGAAGTGGCATTGAAAAAAAAGCTGGCAGTGAAACGAAAAGAATAGCGTTGATAAGAAAAGGGTGCATTGAAAATTGTGACATTGAAAAGAAACGGGCGGTGTTGAAAACAGGTGTGACATTGAAAAGAAAGAGGTGGCATTGAAAGAAAGGGATGGCATTGAAAAGAAAGGTGTGGCATTGAAAAGAAAGGGATGGCTTTGAAAAGAAAGAGGCTGCATTGAAAAGAAAGGTGTGGCATTGAAAAGAAAGGGTTGGCATTAGAAAGAAAGGTGTGGCATTGAAAAGAAAGAATTGGCATTGAAAAGAAAGAGTTGGCATTGAAAAGAAAGGTGTAGCATTGAAAAGAAAGAGTTGGCGTGTGAAAGAAAGGTGTGGCATTGAAAAGAAAGAGTTGGCATTGAAAAGAAAGAGTTGGCATTGAAAAGAAAGGTGTGGCATTGAAAAGAAAGAGTTGGCATTGAAAAGAAAGAGTTGGCGTGTGAAAGAAAGGTGTGGCATTGAAAAGAAAGAGGTGGCATTGAAAAGAAAGAGTTGGCATTGAAAAGAAAGGTTGGCATTGAAAAGAAAGAGTTGGCATTGAAAAGAAAGAGTTGGCATTGAAAAGAAAGGAGTGGCTTTGAAAAGAAAGGAGTGGCTTTGAAAAGAAAGGAGTGGCTTTGAAAAGAAAGGAGTGGCTATGAAAAGAAAGGAGTGGCTTTGAAAAGAAAGGAGAAGCTTTGAAAAGAAAGCGGTGGCATTGAAAAGGAAAGGATGACTTTGAAAAAAAAGAGGTGGCATTGAAAAGAAAAGGATGGCTTTGAAAATAAAGAGGTGGCATTGAAAAGACAGGGGTGGCATTGATGAAAAAGAGTTGGCATTGTAGAGAAAGAGGTGGCATTGATGAAAAAGAGTTGGCATTGAAGAGATAGAGGTGGCATTGAAAAGAAAGGGATGACACTGAAAAGAAAAGGGTGGTGTGAAAGGAAAGAATGGCGCTGAAAAGAAAAGTGTAGCATTTAAAAGAAAGGGGACATTGATAAGAAAAGGGTGACAGTGATAAGAAAGTGGTAGCATGATAAGAAAGGGGTGGCAATGATAAGAAAAGGCTGAACATGATGTTCCCAGTCATAGTAGCCTAAAAATCCATTTTCATAACAAAAAGCAACCAGTACAAACGAATAGATAAATTTTTTAAAAAGCCCAATAAACCAAACCAAACCAACCAGCCGAACAAGCCAGCCAACACACCAATAAATTGTCCTAACATCATGTTCAGTCTTGAAGGACCCACAACCCTACTGTACCTTGACTGCACAAGGGCAGAGTCCATCCTGGAGAACAGTGGGAGCAGTGACCGGTGACCTTGTCGCACACCTCACTGTTGTTGCAATGTCCACACTGATGCTGGCAATCACTGCCCCAGTAAGGGGCTTTGCAACCTGCCACACAGTGCAAGTCATTGGCTAAATCAGTCTGTCACATAATATTAATAATAACAACAACAACAATAATAATAATAGTATTATTATTGTTGTTATTATTATTTTTTTATTATTATTATTATTATTATTATTATTATTATTTATTATTATTGTTATTATATTATCATTACTATCATTATGATAATGATAGCGTAATGATGACGACGATAATGACAACCACGATGATGATGATGATGATGATGATGATGATAAATAATGACAATGATGACAATAATGATAATAACAATAATAGTAACAATGGTAATAATAATAATAAAAAATAATAATGATGGTGATGATGACGATGATGATGATGATGATAACAAATAGTGACGATAATAATTAATAATGACAACAACAATAATAAAATAATATAATAATAAGAATATAATAATAAATAATAATAATAACAATGACACTGCTACTACTACTACTACCAATAATGATACTGATAATTACAAGAATAATATTGATGCTAGTGATAACGATAATAATAACAAGAATAAAAGTAAGACTGATAATAATAATAATGGTAATAACAATAATACTGGTAATGATAATGATCATGAGGATGACGATGATGATGATGATAATGCTGCTGCTGCTGCTGCTGCTGTTGCTGCTGCTGCTGCTGCTGCTGCTGATGATGATATTCATTTAGGCACTAAATCTAGATATATAAGAATCATACCAAAACACACACTCTCATTATTCAGTAAAAAATTTCACTCACAATGACAACACACTAAAGAAGACAAAGCACATGCTTACTGGGAGGGGGAAGCCAGGAGGAGAGTGAGATGAAGGGATGAGCACATAAAGAGGGAAACCACTGCTGGACAAAAGGTACGTCTTCCAATTACACTTCAACGTTAGACTTCAAGGAAGATAGAGTATGGGATTATCGAAGACATTGGGGAAGCTGTTTTCAGTTGTATGGACCAGACACAGAAAGAGAGTGGTGACCGACTGTAAAACATTAGTACCGAACACATAAGGGAAGCTTTTTTCATTTGTATGGACCAGACACAGAATAAGAGTGGTGACCGACCGTGGAACAGTAGTATCGAGGAATTTATATAAACAAGTTGTGTCAAAAACAGAACGGAGAGGTCGGGCAGGGTGTGGTTTCATTCGGAGGTGGTCACAAAGATAAATAGGTGCAGTACTATTAATGATAAAGAGTATCGAGAAAAGGACAGAAGTATTTACCGATTGATTTGTTTCTGGTCAGTGGATCCTCAAAAGTTGTCGAACACGAAGTAGAAGGTAAATACTTATATGCAAGGAAATAAAACCATCCACCCTCTTCTATATCATAAAGGCATATCATTTCAATTACAACAATAACGTATCAGATAACAGCTGCTTCCAGACCTCCCTTGGGATGTTTAATTAACCTTTTGACTCCCGTAGCCTGTCCACTAGCATCCTGCATTGTCAACCATGCCAGCATAGCAAAAACTTAACCCTTTGATTTCTTACCTTATCCACCAGCTTCCTGCAGGGTTAAAAGTCAATTACTTTAGCTACAGGTCATCTCTCTACATTTGAATCCCATACAGAGAGACTGGGGTTTGTTCCAGAGGGATTCATCACACTGGGACATATATCCATAAGCGCTGCACCCAAATCCGCCGGCAAGTGTCCGTCAGACTCCCTGAACCTGTGCAAAGCCGTATACGCTGCCAAGGTGCTGAAAAAGGAAGGAGGGAGGGGAGAGGCACCAGTGAAGCACTAAGCTGACATCACCAGAATGATTCAAGCACTAAGACAGGCAGCAGCGAAGTTTCAGTCTTTTTCTCCTCATTTTTGTATCTGGTGTTTGTTCGTTTGTGATCTTACGCTTGACAAAAGCCAGTTGGCCGAAGATGTGCGCCTGTCTTGTCTGGTTGTATCAAATACTTTTCTTATTCTTTTTTCTTGTTTTTCTGGTTCCTGTTTTTGTTTGAACGCGGACAGTCACACTTGTTTTGGATTTAGTGAACAGGCCAGTTTTTCATACTGCAGGTGGGCTGATTGGTTCTTTTGATTTTGTCGTGGACTTCAGATATAATGTCAGGAGTTCAGTTCCAGCCCACAACAATAAGAACGGGCTTGTTCGCTGCTCGTCTTAATGTTTCCATCATCCTGGTGGTGTCAGCTTAGTGTTTCATATGTCCCTTCCACCCACCCCTTCCCATACCATGATCTTGTGCTAGCGTGTAGGGTTTTGCATAGGCTCAGGGAGTCTGCCAGATAATTACTGGGTTGAACGCATATGGAAATGTCCGCGTGCGATGATTCCCTCTTGAACAAACTCAGAACTCCACACCCCGAATAGAGAAGAGTAGAAAAGCTTTACATGTAGATTGTCCATCTTTCTTTGAGGCCATCATCATGACTGGCTTAAATGCAATTGCCTGTCTTTGGAATTAGTGGGTGTTTGTTTTTGATGGAGATCTTTCAGTGCTGGACGACGTAAGCTTGGCATGATTTGGTTTTTGTGGGAACATCTATAACATATGTATCTATAGAGGACATACAATATCTACACCAGGATATCTAAAATCTCCGTGAATGTGCACTAATTATCAGTGACCTCAAATCTGAATTGAACAAGAGCATATCTCACAGGTGTTCAGTCATACGAGATAAACGTATACATACGTATAAACAGAATGTTATGTTTTCTGTACATAGTTTGTTTTAGATGTTCTGTGTATTTCAGACCTGTCAGTTGTGTCAGTCATAAACAGATAAACAGGTTGTCTTATAGTCCTGACGCCGAAGGTGGGTGAGGTGGTAGAGGCTCCCATCATTCCTGGGATCAGCGTTAAGCCGGCAATGCCTATCTCCTTCATCCCCCCGTGGGGATGCCAGGGACTCTTTCAGTATAAATAGTGTCCCCACCTTCTGGAAATTCTGTGCTAGAAATTTTCTCTTTTCTGTCACTCTCTTTGTTTCTGCCTTGTTCCTTTGCTTTCTGTCATTTCTTCCTGTCATTATCTGCCTTGCTGGTCCATTCACCTGTATGTGTTCGTTAAAGACTTACGTACTTTCTCTTAGGATTGATAATTGGGTACATACGTATATGTATTAAGTGCATTTTTGGCTCAAGGGAGGTAAGATATGCTGAAGCAATTTTAGGTAATTTATGCCCGTTTTGATATGTTTTGGTGTCCTTAGGTATGCTTAAATGTGTATTCAGGTGTTTTTTTTTAAATGACCTGTGCGATAAATTGGATGGAGTGGTCAACCCCAGGGGCATGTCCTTAGATTATGTGCGCGAATGCATTGATATGTGTGCTTAATTTTCTTTTCTCTTTTTTTCCTGTTAGAAGTTGTGTATGTTTCGAAGCGGTTATACCCTGATATGGCTCTACGCAGTCGGTTTGGCTTTAAACAACAACAATAACAATAACAATATCTCCTTTATACGTTCACTTTGGCAGACTGGAGACCCACACTCACAAGGAAGGAATATTTACATATAGACCGGTTTTTATGTATGTTGTTGTGTTCTTTAATCGTGTTTATGGAATTGTATATAGGCTTGTGTCTTTTCTTTTCTTTTTTGTTGGTGTTGTAATCCTCGTGGTGATAATTTGGGCGAATTGGTCAATGTCAGGAACATTTCCTTAGATTATCTACGTTAATGCAGTGTCACGTGTGCATAGTTAATTTTCCTCTCCAGGTTGTCTTTTTCTGAGTCATCGATGTGCTTAGATTGTGTGTGTGTGTGTGTGTGTGTGTGTGTTGTGTGTGTGTGTGTGTGTGTGTGTGTGGTGTGTGTGTGTGTGTGTGTGTGTTGTGTGTGTGTGTGTGTGTGTGTGTGTTGGTGTGTTTTTGTGTGTGTGTGTGGTGTGTGTGTGTGTGTGTGTGTGTGTGTGTGTGTGTGTGTGTGTGTGTGTGTGTGTGTGTGTGTGTGTGTGTGTGTGTGTGTGTGTGTGTGTTTTGTTTGAAATGATTATAGCCCTGGTAAGGCTCTGAGCTGTGGGCAGGGCTTTTAACGCTAATAATTACAGACTGGAGGCCACACTCACAAGGCTGCTTCATCTTCCCCGGCCATGAAGGGGATCAGGTACCCATTTAGTCTGGTAAATTGGAGGCCACAGACTTACCTTCCCCAACTATGAAATGGACGAGATACCCACTGAGTTGGTAGACTAGGCCACACACATAAAGATGCTTTATCTTCCCCAACCACGAAAAGGGCCAGATACCATTCAGTTTGGTAGACTAGGCCACACACATAAGGACGCTTTATCTTCCCCAGCCATAAAAAGGGCCAGATACCCATTCAGTTTGATAGACCGGAGGCCACACACATAAGGTGTTTTTATCTTCCCCAACCATAAAAAGGACCAGATATCAATCGAGTTTGGTAGACTGGGAGCAACACACATTTGTCGCTTTGTCTTCCCCAACCATAAAAAGGCCAGGTACCCACTGGGTTTGGAAGCCATAAACATAAGGTGTCTTTATCTTTCTCAACATTAAAAGAGCCAGATGCCTATTCAGTTTGGTAGATTAGAAGTTGTACGCACAAGGATTTCTGCAGAATCGAACCTATGCAGTGAGACTGGAAAGCAGAAGCCCTTCCACTGCACCAACCTGGCACATCGTGTGATAAATGGTAGTTAAGTGACCAGGCTACATAACTTTGTGTGATGTTTTAGATGTCAAATATAACAACAAGGACATGCAATACCAGTCTCAGTGTTTATGACACAAAGTCTGACACAGCGTTCTTGATCAGAGAAATGTAAAATAAATCATTCAATATCAAAATTTTTAAAAAAAACAAGTGACATTTCGTGACAAATATCAGTTGACTGGGATTGGCTAAAAATAACTTTATGACATTTTATGATTAGGATCAAACGATAGTGAGTTTCAAACACGTTCGTCATGGCACCGTCAGAAGTTTTTGATTGACAGACAGAGAAAGAGGATTCGTTGCACTCGGACAGTTCCATATATGCTCCACCCAAATCTGCCAGCAATTATCTGGCAGACTCCCTGCGCCTGCACAAAACCTTGTGTACTGACAAGGTCTTGAAATAGTGAGAGGTGGGGGTGGGGAGATGGGACCCATGAAATAGTGAGAGGTGGGGGTGGGGAAAAGGGACCCATGAAATAGTGAGAGGTGGGGGTGGGGAAAAGGGACCCATGAAATAGTGAGAGGTGGGGGTGGGGAGAAGGGACCCATGAAATAGTGAGAGGTGGGGGGGGGAGAAGGGACCCATGAAATAGTGAGAGGTGGGGGTGGGGAGAAGGGACCCATGAACCACACAGTGAGATGACACCAACAGAATGATGTAAACATTAAGATGGGCAGCAGACAGGCCAGTTTTTAATGTTGCAGGCTGGGACTGAACTCGAGATATCAGATCTTGAGTCCATGGCTGTATCGAAAGTACCAGCCAGCCCACGTGTTTTGAGAATGGCTGGATGATACTGACATGTACAGAGGCGTTCTGAAAGATACGGTGTTGAAGTTCCGTCTAAATGACAATATGCAAGGTCTGCAAATTTACACCAGCAGCCAGATTTGATTGGTAACCAGTGGATCTCTTCGAGTAATGTTGTTTTGTGATTAACCTTTCTTTTCTGCACGCTTTGAAATTTATCTACATACCCCCTTACTTTGTATTTGTTTATTCACCTACTTACTTCTTATTCACTTACTTGCTTACTTATGTACTTACTTCTTATTCACTTACGTACTTACTTTTTACTTACTTGTTTATTCACTTATTTACTTACTTACGTACTTACTTCTTATTCACTTATTTACGTACTTACTTTTTACTTACTTATTTGCTTTCTTGCTTGCTTGCCTGCTTACTTGCTTACTTATGTACCTATCTGTAATAAAGAAAATATTGTCTTCATCTAGTTGATAGACAGCTGAGCATTTATGCATTGACTGGGGGAGGGGGGGTCTGTCATGTGAGACGAGTTTGTACAGAATAGCTAGTTGTGTTGTGATTCAGACCTTTTATTATATATATATATATATGTTCCTTTTTTGAAGGTAAGATACACAGATACACATGTCATTTACATGTAACCAAGATTATTCCAGTGGTCATAATCATCATCATCAAGTGCCTTGCCACATGGCGTTGGCGATCATGGCCCTCCATATGCATCTGTCCCTTGTTGCTGCAAGCACATCTTCCACCTCTCTATCTTCAGCCGCCCTGCAAGTCCGTCCAATATTTTCTCCCTGGGTCCACATGTGCTCTCTTTCCCTCCATCTTTCCTGTTGTGATCAGGTGCTCTAATTCCCCTTTCCTCATAAAATGGCGTATAAATCTTGCCTGTCTTTTCTCAATCTTCCTTATGAATGATTTTCTTGTGTTTGCCTCCATCAAGACTGTCTCGTTTGTTTTCTTTGCTGTCCATGGAACTCTCAATATTCTTCTTAGAAACCACATCTCGGCTTCCTCAATCTTGTTCTGGCTTTGCTTGTTGGCTCTCCACGCCTCACAAACGGATAACATGGCTAGACAAAACAAAACGAAGTCTTTTGTAGGCTTTTTAAAACAGATGGTCTGACGGAAACAATCCTCCTGAACTGTGGATAAGAAACTACGGCAGATGTTGTTGATGTGTTCCTGCACTGACAAATTTTGGTCAGTCCATACTGTGACCCCAGTGGAGATGCCGGGTGCTCTTTTAGCATGATAGTATCCCCACCTTCTGGAAATTCTGTGCTAGAAAACATCCGAACAATGCTGAGGAAGTATTTCCAAGGGTTCTCAATGCGGTTCTCTACCAAAGAATACACCATGGACTGGATAGACCTAGAGGTGGGCATTGCAATGGGCTGTGCAGTCTCTCCCATACTGTTCGTGTTGGCAATGGAAGTCATCTTGAAAGCTGCAATGAAGAGTTCAGGTCCAGTGAATCTGGGAGATGGATACCAGATGCCTCCTCTGAAAGCTTTCATGGATGACACTACAGTCTTGTCCACGGATGAGGAAGAGACACACCAAATCTTAAAGCAGCTGGATGAGCTGGTGGCCTCTTCAAGAATGAGGTTCAAACCAAAGAAATCCCGAAGTCTCTCACTGCGAAAAGGAAAAGTGGCAGATTCAGTCAAATTCATGGTAGCCAACCAAGCCATCCCCACTGTCACAGAAGAGCCAGTAAAAAGTCTCGGAAGATGGTATGATGACTCCCTGAAAGACACACAAAGGGGATGTGAAACCAAGCAAACAGCAGAAGAAGGCCTGAAGAAAATAGATAACTGCGGACTGCCAGGCAAATACAAAGTCTGGTGTCTACAGTTCATGCTGATACCAAAGCTGCTGTGGCCACTGCTAATCTATGACATTTGCACCAGCACAGTCGAAGCAATGGAAGCCAAAATCAACAAATACACAAGAAAATGGCTCGGTGTCCCACCTGGTCTCACTGATGTTGCATTCTACTGTCGTCAAGCAATGCTGAAGCTACCTCTCAAATCCATAGTGGAGGAATACAATGTTGGAAAAGCAAGACTGTTGAGCATGCTGGAGGAATCGGAAGACAATATCGTGAGATCAGTTCAGCCAAAGCTGAGAACTGGCAAAAAATGGAAAGTCCAAGAGGCTGTAAACAATGCCAAGAGAAACCTCAGCATCAAAGAAATAATTGGACACACGCAAACCAACAGACAGGGACTGGGAGCAACAAAAATGCAGTGGTGGTCCAAAGCCAAAAGGAAGGAAAAAAGAGACATGATCATACAGGAGTTGAAGAAAGAAGAAGATGTCAAAAGAGTGCAGAAGGCAGTCCAGCAAGGTCAACAGGGGCAATGGACAACATGGGACAGTGCACTCCAAAGAAGTCTCAGCTGGAACGATATGTGGCACATGGCTCCTCTAAGGATAAGCTTCCTCCTCAGATCTGTATATGACCTGCTCCCCTCGAATGCAAACTTAATAAAATGGGGGAAATCAGATGACCCAGCATGTCCGCTCTGTCAGAAGAAACAAACAGTGTAACATGTCCTAGCAAAGTAGCGCTAGCCCAAGGAAGGTATACATGGAGGCACAACCAAGTTCTGAAAGTGATCACAGACGTGGTTAGCGAAAAAACCATGATCCCAAACGCACCAATTGCTATGACAACGTTCTACAAAGCAGGAGGGAAACAGGTCTGGCCCGAAATTGCTATGACAACCAGCACATTGCCAAAGGGTCTTCTGGATGGAGCAGTCGACTGGGAGTGTACAGCAGACCTCCCAGAGTGGAGAAATTACCCAGATGTCATCAGCAAGACAGGCATGAGACCAGACATCGCTCTCCACTCTGACTCCTCGAAACAAGTGATTCTGATAGAACTCACTGTGCCATACGAAAGCAGAATGGAAGAAGCACATATCTACAAGACCGAAAAATACGCCGGTCTTGCCAGTACCCTGAAGAAAGCAGGTCTGCGGGTCAAAATCTTCGCCATAGAGGTCGGGGCAAGAGGGTTTGTGGGCACCTCCGCTTATGATCTCATGAAACAACTCGCCATTTCTGGGAAGAAGAGGACTAGAGCCCTTAAAGCGATGGCAGAGGCAGCAGAAAGGAGATCAAGCTGGATCTGGGCAAGGAGGAACCAAAGTGAACTTCATAAGGATTAAATTCCCTACAGATGATTTGTGCCCCGTTAGCACATTGGTAAAACGGCGTACCGCAGTTCTGAAGCGCAGAATCGCCCAGGTTCGCTCCCCGGCGTGGGAAAAAGAAAAAAATAGACAACAGCAGAAGGGCATACAGGAGTCATGACCTGGATGTGGCCCGGTCCCCCGAGCGTGTAAGGAGTTCAGGGCCGAAACACTTGTCTAAAGGGGGTTACTTCTCTGAAGACCTTCTGTTGTCTAGCTCTCCCTAGAGTTTCTTTCTACCTTTTTCTTTTCTGTCACTCTCCTTGTTTCTGCCTTGCTCATTTGCTTTCTGTCATTTCTGCCTATCAATTTCTGCCTTGTTGGTCCTTTCATCTGTATGTGTTCGATAAAGTCTTCCATACTTTCTCTTAGGATTGATAATTAGGTACATATCTTAAGTGCATTTTTATCTCCAGGGAAATGAGATATGCGGAAGCAATTTTAGGTAATTTCGTCCCGTTTATATATATATATATATATATATATATAGATATATATATATATATATATGTACATATATACATATATATATATATATACATTATATATATATTATATATATATCTATATGTATACATTATATATATTATATATATAGATGTGTGTGTGTGTGTGTGTGTGTGTGTGTGTGTGTGTGTGTGTGTGTGTGTGTGTGTGTGTGTGTGTGTGTGTGTGTGTGTGTTTTAATGTCCTTATAGTTACGTATGAATTTGTATTCAGTATGTTTTTTTAAATCCCCTATGTGATGAATTGGACGGAGTAGTCAACGCCAGGGGCACCTCCTTAGATTATGTGCGCGAATGCATTGATATGTGTACTTAATTTTCTGTTCCCTTTTTTTTTAATTATTGAAGTACTGTGTGTGTGTGGAAACAGTTATAGCCCTGATATGGCTCTACGCAGTGAGCTGCGCTTTAATAAGTCGATACTGTAAGATATTTTACAGAGGATGGACAGGGAATGAAAAGAAAACGACTTTAATCATTATTTGTCGATAAAAGATTGATACTGAATCAGCAGATCAGTAGACAGCTAGAATTATAACTAGCAAAGGGAAGGTTTAATATTGAATCACGTGATCAGTAGACAGGTAGAATTATAACTAGCAAAGAGAGAGACTTGATAATGAATCACCTGATCAGTAGACAGCTAGAATTATAACTAGCAAAGAGAGAGACTTGATATTGAATCACTTGATTAGTGGACAAGGACAATTATAACCAGCAAAGGGAAGACAAACAGAACATACGAGTAAAAAAGTTTGCAGAGGACGAAGTCTGAAATACAAACAGACAAGAAATGAGATGGACACTCACTGAAAACTTGGACTTCACAAATGTTGATGGTGTTCTCGTCTGATCCCTGTCCTACGCCGTTCTTGGCCACCCTGATCACAGAACCGTTGAGGGCACCCTGGGTACACTGGATGCGGGTCTCTCTGTTAGATGGCGTGTTGAATCTGTAGCACTCTTGTCCATTCACGGTAATCACACAGCCTGTCATTCTTCCTAAAACTGTTGAGGACAAGAAGAAAAACAAAGCGCTGAAAAAAGGAGGTGTAGAAGTGGAAGTGGGGGAACGGGCGTGAGAGAGAAAATATTTGACTTGAGAGGATAAGTATCTGCGTGAATGTGGTGTGTGTGTGTGTGTGTGTGTGTGTGTGTGTGTGTGTGTGTGTGTGTGTGTGTGTGTGTGTGTGTGTGTGTGTGTGTGTGTGTGTGTGTGTGTGTGTAGGTGTTTGTGTGTGTTTGTATACGTATGTATGTGTGTGTGTGTGTTTTGTCTGTGTGTGTGTGTGTGTGTGTGTGTGTGTGTGTGTGTGTGTGTGTGTGTGTGTGTGTGTTGTGCTGTCTGTGTGTGTGTTTGTGTATATGTGTGAGTGTGTGTATGTGTGTGTGTGTATGTGCGTGTGTGTGTGTGTCTGTGTGTGTGTGGGTGTTGTGCTGTCTGTGTGTGTGTTTGCTGTGCTGTCTGTGTGTGTGTGCTGTGCTGTCTGTGTGTGTGTGTGTTGTGCTCTGTGTATGTTTTGTGCTGTCTGTGTATGTGTATATGTGTGTGTGTGTTGTGCTGACTGTGTGTGTAAGTGTGTGTGTGTGTTTGTGTGTGTGTATGTGTGTGTGTGTGAATGTGAATGTGTGTATGTGCATGCGTGTGTGTGTGTGTGTGTGTGTGTGTGTGTGGCATGTGTGCACGCGCGTGCATCTGTTTGTGCGTGTATATTTGTGTACGTGTGTGTGTGCGCACGCGCTCTTGCACGTGCGTGCGTGCATGTTTCTCAGCTGTAATTATCTTCTGTAGTTGTGCTTTGATGTTGTGCTGTGTATTGTGTTTTGGTATAATGCAATGTGCTGTGTTGATTGATGTGCTGTGTATTGTGTTTTGGTGTGATTTGATGTGCTGTGTATTGTGTTTTGGTGTGATTTGATGTGCTGTGTTGAGATATGCTATGGTGTTGTGTTATGTTGTCCTGAGCTGTTATGTTGTGCTTGGTTGTTCTGTGCGCTGTTGTGTTGTGCTTGGTTGTTCTGTGTGCTGTTGTGTTGTGCTTGGTTGTTCTGTGTGCTGTTGTGTTGTGCTCGGTTGTTCTGTGTGCTGTTGTGTTGTGCTCGGTTGTTCTGTGTGCTGTTGTAGTTTCGTGAAGTGGAATGTGTCGTGTCGTGCCGTGTCGTGTCGTGTCGTGCAGTACCCTGCCGTGTCGCGTTGTGTCGTGTCGCGTTGTGCTGTGTTGTGTTGTGTGGCATTGTATTGTGTTGTATTGCATTGTGTTGTGTCATCTCACGTGCTGTGTCACGTTGTGCTTGTTTGTGTTGTGATGTGTAGTGTTGCGTTGTGTTATGTTGTGCTTCGTTGTGTTGTGTTGTACTGTGTTATGTTGTGTTGTGTTGCGTTGTGTTGTGTTGTTGCTCTCTTTCTCTCTCTCCTCCTCCCTCCCTCTCCCCCCTCTCTCTCACCACTCTCTTTCTTTTCCTCTCAGGTACATATACAAACACGCACACACACGTACGCTCACTCACACTCGTACAGACACATAGGCACACACACTGACAGAGAGAGAGAGAGAGAGAGAGAGAGAGAGAGAGAGAGAGAGAGAGAGAAAGACCGACAGAGAGAGAGAGAGACCGACAGACAGAGAGAGAGAGAGAGAGAAAGATCGACAGACAGAGAGAGAGAGAGACCGACAGACAGACAGAGAGAGAGAGAGAGAGAGCGACACACACACATCCACACACACGCACGCACACACACACACACACACGCACGCACGCACGCACACACACACACACACACACACACGCACGCACGCACGCAAGCACGCAAAACACGCACTCACAAGTCATAGGCGTGTACATACAGTCAAACACACTCACAGTCTTGTCTGGCCCAGATGGTGATGTTGTTGACAGGATACGGACGACCGAGGTTCACTTCCCACCAAGGATGGGTGTCGCCAGCTGAAGTGTGAATACAGTTGTTGGCATTATAAACTCCACCAGTGTCTCCATTGACGGCATGTTCGGCCCCTCTGTTGGTGTTCCAAAACGAACTGGTGTTACACGGCTTGTCCAGTGCCACATTTTCTGTACGAGAAAACAAAAAATTAGTGCGTGTAGGATTGTGCACACACACGAACACACACACACACACGCGCACACACACACACACACACACACACACACACACACACACACACACACACACACACACACACACACACACACAAGCACGTACGCGCGTGGTCGCTTGCTCATTTACACACAAACACACGCACGCACGCACACACACAAACACACACACACACACACACACACACACACACACACAGAGGCGCGCACACACACACCAAGGCGCGTGCACAAACACACACATACACAGAGGCACGTACACACACACACACCTATACACACACAGAGGCGCGTGCACACACACACGCATACACACACACACACACACACACACACACACATACAGAGGCGCGTACACACCACACATTCAGAGGCTTGAAGACAACACACACACACACACACACACACACACACACACACACACACACACACACACACACACACACACACACACACACACATACACACACAGGCGCGAAAAACACACACACAAAGGCGTGTACACACACACACACACACACACACACACACAGGCGCGTATACACACCATGCACACACATACACACACACACACACACACACACACACACACACACACACACACACACACACATAGATATATATATATATATCTGTGTGTGTGTGTGTTAGTTGGAGAAGAGTGGCAGAATGGTTCAGATGGGAGAAGAGTGGCAGAATGGTTCAGACAAGAGAAGAGTGGCAGAATGGTTCAGATGGGAGAAGAGTGGCAGAATGGTTCAGACAGGAGAAGAGTGGCAGAATGGTTCAGATGGGAGAAGAGTGGCGTAATGGTTCAGACAGGAGAAGAATGGCAGAATTGTTCAGACGGGAGAAAAGTGGCGTAATGGTTCAGACGGAAGAAGAGTGGCAGAATGGTTCAGACAAGAGAAGAGTGGCGTAATGGTTCAGACGGAAGAAGAGTGGCAGAATGGTTCAGACGGGAGAAGAGTGGCGTAATGGTTCAGACAGGAGAAGAGTGGCGTAATGGTTCAGACAGGAGAAGAGTGGCAGAATGGTTCAGACAGAAGAAGAGTGGCGTAATGGTTCAGACAGGAGAAGAGTGGCAGAATGGTTCAGACAGGAGAAGAGTGGCGTAATGGTTCAGACAGGAGAAGAGTGGCGGAATGGTTCTGACAGAAGAGTGGCAGAATGGTTCAGACAAGAGAAGAGTGGCGTAATGGTTCAGACGGAAGAAGAGTGGCAGAATGGTTCAGACGGGAGAAGAGTGGCAGAATGGTTCAGACGTTGGCCTGCGAATAACTAAACTCTAGGTTCCAGGGTTCGCTCCACGTAGACGCCTCGACTTTTCTCCTCGGTTTGACCGGAAAATCGAACTGAACGTCTAGTCCTTCGGTAGGGGACGTAAAACGAGTCGGACCCGTGTGCTTTCTTGCTGCGCACGCTAAAGATCCCACGGCAGTTGAAAAATCGTGAAGAGCAGGGCATTGGCCGGCTGCCTTGGTATAAAACATTGGAGAGATAGGTTGATTTCCCAGGTCCCACCCCTTGAAGACCAATTAGCCTTCTTGCCTTTCTGTAGTCTTGGTAATAAAAAAAGTGAATATGAATATGAATTTTAAGTAATGGAGAGGGGATGGGCGCCGCCCTCGTGGTGCTGGCCCCGGGAAAAGTTGAGGTCTCTGTCACCTCACTCCCCTATGACCCCAGGGTTATGGAGCTATCTAGGTAGGACCTCAAGACCGGCCAGTTCTTGGGTTTATGCACAAGCTTAAGGCTTATGCTGTGATCGTTCTGGATCTTCTCCATCACATGGCACCTGTGACGTTAGTGCATTATGGAATTCATTCCGAACGCGGAGACGTCATCTTGAGAAATTGAAATTGAAACTGAAAGTGTTATTGTTTTGGTGTTATTGTTGTTGTTTGTGGTGCCGTAGCTCAGTGGTTGAGAATACCATAGTGATAAACCAGGGTCGAGAGTTCGGCCCTCAGGCGGGGCCACCACAAGGACAGCAAGGCGTGAAGGGCCACAACCTGCAACATTTTTTTTCACGGTCAGGCCCGAGAGATACACATGCCTGCGGTGTTGTCGGGAAGTATGAGCAACTGACGTGTCCGTAAAGTGCACACGCACACATACGCGCACACACACACACACTTCCAGTCGACATAAAACTACACAACACGCACAGACACACACACACACACACACACACACACACACACACATAGAGAGAGAGAGGGAGATGTGTGTGTGTGTGTGTGTGTGTGTGTGTGTGTGTGTGTGTGTGTGTGTGTGTGTGTGTGTGTGTTTTGTCTGTGTGTGTGTGTCTGTGTGTGTGTCTGTGTGTGAGACACTCAGTTCGACCATCTTACCCACTCAGTAAAGTGCGTCAGCAACAACATCAACTTGTAACCCATTCTCAAGCAAAGGGAGTCACAAGAAGTTTGAGCTACATCAAGTTAATAGTATCACTGGAAAAGGCACGTTATCTCCTGTCCAAAGAAATATAAACAAAGTCCTTAGGATAATAACCAAAGGATTCCGCTTGAAGGGATATATGGTGCGTAATGGTTATTGTGAGAAAACAAAGGAGGAAGTTTGAGAACACTGACTGACAGATTTTCCCTAGCAGCTATTGTGATAGAAGTGCCCGGGTCGTTTCGAATCACTCTGTGTAGTGGAGGAAAGTCAGAACAAGATAAAGGCTGTTGATGAAAAGTGGTTTATGAGAAGTAAATAAAGAAACGAGACAGTTTTGAAAGAAGCAAACACAACATGAACATTAACGACGAAGGTCAGGAAAAGACAAGCAACATTCAAGAACATTTTATGTGGCAAGAAACATTTGAGCACCTAGTCATAACAGGAAAACTAGAGGGAAAAAGAGCACCAGGTAGACCTAGATGAAAAATAAAAATGTTGCAGAGTGGGTGGAGACAGAAAGGATGGGATATGTACTTGTTGCGACAAAAGATAGAATCGTGTGGAGGGCCTTGATCGTCAACACCATGCGGCAAGACACACGTTATGATGATGATAATGATGATGATAATGATGATGATGATGATGATGATGATGATGGCGACGACGACGACAACGACGACGATGAGGAGGAGGATGGTGTTGGTTGGTGGTAGTGATGGTGGTGGTGATGATGATGATGACGACTACAACGACGACAGTGATGATGATAATGATGATGGTGGTGGTGGTGATGATGACGATGATGATGATGACGACGACGATGACAACAACGATGACGATGATGACGTACGAAGCGCTGATAGGTTGACATCGAAAGCTTCAACACCGTGCATGGAATGTTAGAGGAGGGTGAGGGTGAGGGGGGTGAAGATTTCTGTAAAGTGTTGGGTTGTGTCGGCATTCAAAACTTCAATACCCACAACGACACACAAATGGGTGATGAGGAACAGGCCACACAGCACTTCCCTTTTGCCTAGCGAAATGGCCACCGTGTGGCGTCGTCAGGAGCATGGAGGTAATTGTCCCGTCAGTTCTCTTTGCCTAGCGAAATGGCCACCGGTGGCGTCGTCAGGAGCAGGAGGAAATTGTCCTCAGTTCTCTTTGCCTAGCGAAATGGCCACCGTGTGGCGTGTCGGGAGAGGGAAGTAATTGCCCCCGTCAGTTCCTTTGCCTAGCGAAATGGCCCGTGTGGGTCGTCAGGAGCAGGAAAGTAATTGTCCCGTCAGTTCCTCCCTTTGGGGGCCTACGAAAAATTGGCCAAAACCGTGGGGGTGTCGGCGGAAGAATTGTCCGTAGTTCCTTTGCCACCAAAGGGGTCCGGTCTACACTTCCGGATGCGTCCTTGAGGGGTTGCTAAATCTTTTGACCCGCACCCCAAAAGGGTTTGAAAACTATAAAAACATTGTTTCTGTTTGCAGTAGGTCTATTCCTATGAAGCACCACCAAAGTGTTGGGCTCTTTTGTTAGGTTTTTAATGTGTGTGCATGGGTGTGGTGTGAATGGTGGGTGGGTGAGCGAGCGAGCGTGTGTGTGGTGTGTTGTGTGTTGTGTGTGTGTGTGGGGGGTGTGTGTGTGTGTGTGTTTGGGAGTGGAGTAGTAGGTTGGGGTTCGCGCATGTGAAGGCGTTTGGTACATGCAGACGTGTTAGGGCGTAACGTTTTTTTGCGTTTAGGGGTTGGATGGATGGGGGTGGATGGAAAGGATGGATGGATGGGTGGATGGATGGTGGATGGATGGGTCGTTTATCCATGTCACGACCTTGGGTCTTCATCAAGGGGATGTGAACGCGCATGCATGATTTTTTCCAGATGATTACAACAACCATGTCGAATGATTACACTATAGTTCTGAAAGTGACAAAATATGCATGGGTGTGTGCGTGTGTATG
>JAPXFY010002702.1:0-15000 GCA_030674185.1 Monoplex corrugatus
CTGTATAGTACAAGTATGAATCATACTGTATAGTACAAGCTATGAATCATACTGTATAGTACAAGCTATGAATCATACTGTATAGTACAAGCTATGAATCATACTGTAAGTACAAGCTATGAATCATACTGTACAGTACAAGCTTGAATCATACTGTATAGTACAAGCTATGAATCATACTGTATAGTACAAGTTATGAATCATACTGTATAGTACAAGCTATGAATCATAGCTGAACGGCCCCCTGCTGGCACTCCGTCCTGACAATCCCTCAAGCTTGAAGGTAAAGCAGAGCGTCAAAAAACATAAGTAGGCAACTTTTTAAACCGAGCCAGCAGAACCATTTTATAGCTTCAGTAATGTAAGACGTGAATTATACGAGATGAAAATAAACCTCTTTTCATACCGCCGCGATCAGTTTTCAAAACCCGCAAGGCTTTATGAGGACGCGGCTAATATAATACTTCTTTTGAAAATCCTCGATGCAGAGAGAGAAGGGTGGAGGGTGTGTGAAACGGAGGAAATTCAACGATAATCGTTTTCTGACGCAGGTAGAAAAGAAAAGGTTGTTACACATAATCAGCCATCCGTGTGCAATATCGGATGGTGTTTGATGGTGGTGTCATCTTGATGGTGGTGTTTTCTTTATGCGTATTTGTACAGTGTGTGTCTATGTAGGCTTACGTGCGGTGCACAAGACTTTGCATTGACTGTCCCAGTAGGGCTGATCTGTGTGAGCGTGTCCTTTCGCTAAGCCAGTCACGTTTTGCTGACAACGTCGTTTTTTGAGAGAGATGAGGGGGGAGGGGGTGAGGGTCTGAAATGGCCTGATAAGAGAGACTGTACTGGGACAGCCTGGCTCGATTTGTTGCTGTTGTTTATATTGTTTTGGACTTGTCTTGTCTTGTTGTATTAAATACGCGTTCTTATTCTTCTTTAGTGGTTTTTTCTGGTTCCTTATTGTTTTTGTTGTTGTTGTTGTTGTTGCTGTTGCTGGTGGTTGGGGGTGGGTGGAGGTACTGGTGGAAATTTTGGTGTTGGTGTTGATGGCGTTGTTGTTATTATGGGTGGTGGTGGCGTCGTTGGAGGTGGTTGTGATAATGGTGTTATTGGTAGTGGCGCTGTTGTTGTTGTTGTTGCTGTTGTTGTTGTTCTTAGTGATTGTGGTGGTGGTGGAGGCCGTCGCCATCGTCATGGTTGGGTTGTTGTTGATTGTGGTGGTGATCGTTATTGTGCTCGTGGCGTTATTGATTTTGGTGATGGTGTTGATGCTGCTGCTGTTGTTTGTGGTGGTGATGTCGTTGTTGGTGTTCTTGCTATTTTTCATGTAGGGGGGAAGTTGTTATTTTTGATGGGGGGATGTTGTTATTGTTGTTTTTGATGGTAGGAGATGTTGTTGTGGTTGTTGTTGTTTTTTTATGGAAGGGGAAGTTGTTGTTGTTTTTGATGGTGGGGGTGTTGTTGTTGTGTGTTGTTGTTGTTGTTGTTGTTTTTGATGGTGGGAGTTGTTGTTGTTGTTGTTTTTGATGGTGGGAGTTGTTGTTGTTGTTGTTGTTGTTGTTGTTTTTGATGGTGGGAGTTGTTGTTGTTGTTGTTGTTTTTGATGGTGGGAGTTGTTGTTGTTGTTTTTGATGGTGGGTGTTGTTGTTGTTGTTTTTGATGGTGGGGAATGTTTGTTGTTGTTGTTGTTGTTTTTGATGGTGGGTGTTGTTGTTGTTGTTGTTTTTGATGGTGGGGAATGTTGTTGTTGTTGTTTTTGATGGTGGGTGTTGTTTTTTGTTGTTTTTGATGGTGGGTGTTGTTGTTGTTGTTGTTGTTTTTGATGGTGGGGAATGTTGTTGTTGTTGTTTTTGATGGTGGGTGTTGTTGTTGTTGTTTTTGATGGTGGGGAATGTTGTTGTTGTTGTTGTTGTTTTTGATGGTGGGAGTTGTTGTTGTTGTTGTTGTTTTTGATGGTGGGGAATGTTGTTGTTGTTTTTGATGGTGGGAGTTGTTGTTGTTGTTGTTTTTGATGGTGGGAGTTGTTGTTGTTGTTGTTTTTGATGGTGGGGAATTGTTGTTGTTGTTGTTTTTGATGGTGGGAGTTGTTGTTGTTGTTGTTTTTGATGGTGGGAGTTGTTGTTGTTGTTGTTTTTGATGGTGGGAGTTGTTGTTGTTGTTGTTGTTTTTGATGGTGGGGAATGTTGTTGTTGTTGTTTTTGATGGTGGGTGTTGTTGTTGTTGTTGTTTTTGATGGTAGGAGTTGTTGTTGTTGTTGTTGTTTTTGATGGTGGGAGTTGTTGTTGTTGTTGTTTTTGATGGTGGGGAATGTTGTTGTTGTTGTTTTTGATGGTGGGAGTTGTTGTTGTTGTTGTTTTTGATGGTGGGGAATGTTGTTGTTGTTGTTTTTGATGGTGGGAGTTGTTGTTGTTGTTTTTTGATGGTGTGAGTTTGTTTTGTTGTGGGGGTTTTGTTGTGTGTATGTTTGTTTGTTTTTTGTGTGTGTTGTTTTTGTGTGTTTGTTGTTTTGTTGTTGGTTGTGTTTTGTTGTTTGTTTGGGTTGTTTTGTTTTGTTTGTGGTTGTTTTGTTGTTGGGTTGTTGTTTGTTTGTTGTTGTGTGTGTTGTGTTTTTGTGTTTGGTTTGTTTTGTTGGTTGTTGTGGTGTTTGTTTGTTTTTTTTGTTGTTGTTGTTGTTTTTGTGTTGTTGTTTGTGTTTGTTGTGTTTGTTTGTGTGGTGTTGTTGTGTGTTGTTTTTGTTGTTTTGGATGTGATGTTGTTTTTGGTTGTTTGTTTGTTGTTTGTTGTGTGTTTTTTGTGTTTGTGTTTGTTTTGTGTGGTTTGTTTTTGTGTTTTGTTGGTGGTTGTGTGTGGTGTTGTGTTTGTTGTGGTGTGTTTGTTTTTGTTGTTGTTGTTTTTGTGTGGTTGTTTGTTTGTTGTTGTTGTTGTTGTGGTTTGTTTGTTGTTTGTGTGGGGTTTGTTGTTTGTTTTGTGGTGTTGTTTTTGTGTGGTGTTTTGTGGTTTTTGTTGGTTTTTGTTTTTGGTTGTGTTTGTTTTTTTGTGGTTGTGTGTTTTGTGTGTGTTTGTGTTTTGTTGTGTTGTTTTGTGTGGTTTGTGTGTTTGTGGTTTGTTGTGGTTTGTGGTGTTTGTGTTTGTTTTGTTGTGGTTTGTTTGTTTTGTTGATGTTTTGTGTTTTGTGTTTGTTTTTTGTTTGGTTTTGTGTTTTGTGTGTGTGTTTTTGGTGTGTTGTGTTTGTTGTTGTTTGGTTGGGTTTTTGTGTTTTTGTTTGTTTGTTTGTGTTGTGGTTGTTTTTGTGTTGTTTGTTTGTTTGTGTGTGTGTTGTTTTGGTGTGTTTGTTTGTGTGTTTTGGGTTGGTTTGTTTTTGTGTGTTTGGTTTGGTTTTTGTGTTTGTGTTGTTGTGTTTGTTGTTGTTGTTTTTGTTTTTTGTTGTTTGTGGTGTTTTGTTTGTGTTGTGTTTGTTGGTGGGTTTGTTTGTTTGTTTTTTGTTGGTTGTTTTTGGTTTTTGTTTTTGTTGTTGGTTGTGTTTGTTTGTGTTTTTTTGTTGTTTGTGTTTTTTTGGGTTTGATTTGTGTGTTGTGTTTGTGTTTGTTTTGTGATTTTGTTGTTTTTTGGTTTGTGTTGTGTTTGTTTTTTTTGGTGTTGTTGTTGTGTTTTGTTTTGTGTGGTGGTTTGTTGTTTTTTGTTTGTTTTGTTTTGTGGTGGTTTTTTGTTGTTTTGTTTTGTGTTGTTTTGTTGTTGTGTTGTGTTGTTGTGTTTTTGTGTGTTGGTGTTTTGTTTGTGTTTTGTGTGTTTGTTGTGTGTTGTGTTTGTTGTGTTTGTTGTGTGTTGTTTTGTTGTGTTGTTTGTGTTGTGTGTGTGTTTTTGTTTTGATGGTTTTGTTGTTTGTTGTTTTGTTGTGGTGTGTTGGTGTTTTGTGTTGTGTGTTGTTGTTTTGTGTTTTGTTTGTTTTGTTGTGTTTTGTGTGTGGGTGTTGTTTTGTTTGTTTGTTTGGTTTTGTTTTGGTTTGTGTTGTGTGTTTTTTGGGTTTGTGTTTGTTGGTTTGGGTTTTGTTGTTTTTGTTTGTTTTTTGTGTGTTGTTGTTGTTTTGGTGTTGTTTTTGTTTGGTTGGTTTTGTGTTTTGTTGTGTGTTGTTTGTTTTGTTGTGTTGTTGTTGTTTTGTGGTTGTTTTTGTGTTTGTGTTTTGTTTTGTTTTGGTTTTTGTTGTTTGGTTTGATGGTTGTTTTTTTGTTTGTGTGTTGTTTGTTTTTGTGGTTGTGTTGTGTTTGGTGTGGGTTGTTGTTTGGTTTGTTTGGTTTGTGGTGTGTTTTGTTTTGGTGGTTTTTTTTGTTTGTGTGTGTTTGGGTTGTTTGGTTGTTGTTTGTTGGATGTGGTTGTTTGGTTTGTTTGTGTTGGTGTTGGTGTTTGTTTGTTTGTGTTGTTTTTGATGTTTTGTGTTTTTGTGTGGTTGTTGTTGGTTTGTGTGGTGTGTTGTTGTTTGTGTTGTTGTTTTGTTTGTTTTTTATGGTTGTGTGTTGTGTTTGTGTTGTTTGTGTTTTTTGTGTTGGTGTGTGGTTTTGTGTTGTGTTGGTATTGTTGTTGTTTGTTGTTTTTGGGTTGGTGGATTTTTGTGGTTGGTTTTTGGGTGTTTGTTTTGTGTTTGTGTTGTGTGTTGTGGTGTTTGTTTGTTTGTTGTGTTTGTTTGTGTTGTTTATGTTGTTTTTGATTGTTTGTTTGTTTGTGTTGTTTGTTGATTGTTTTGTTGATTGTGTGTATTTTTTTGTGTTTTTGATTTGTGTTGTTTTGTTTGTTTTTTTGTGTGTTTGTGTTTGTATGTTGTTGTGGTTGTTTTTGATGGTGATAGATGTTGTTGTGGTTTTTTTTATGGTGGAGGGATGTTGTTGTGGTTGTTTTTGATGGTGGTAGATGTTGTTGTGTTGTTGTTTTGATGGTGATAGATGTTGTTGTGGTTGTTTTTGATGGTGGGGGATGTTGTTGTGGTTGTTTTTGATGGTGGTAGATGTTGTTGTGGTTGTTTTTGATGGTGGTAGATGTTGTTGTTGTTTTTTGATGGTGGAGGGATGTTGTTTGTGGTTGTTTTTGATGGTGATAGATGTTGTTGTTGTTGTTTTTGATGGTGGAGGGATGTTGTTGTGGTTGTTTTTGATGGTGGAGGGATGTTGTTGTGGTTGTTTTTGATGGTGGAGGGATGTTGTTGTGGTTGTTTTTGATGGTGATGATGTGTTTGTGGTTGTTTTTGATGGTGGAGGGATGTGTTGTGGTTGTTTTTGATGGTGATAGATGTGTTGTGGTTGTTTTTGATGGTGGGTGATGTTGTTGTGGTTGTTTTTGATGGTGGAGGATGTTGTTTGGTTGTTTTTGATGGTGGATGGATGTTGTGGTTGTTTTTGATGGTGGAGGATGTTGTGGTTGTTTTTGATGGTGGGGGATATTGTTGTTGTTGACATATCTTCTCTCTCCTCTTCTCTCTCGATCCATACCCACGTTACAGATATTTTGAATATGTCAACATCTTACAACATCTTACAACATCTTACACATCATGTTTTACGTCTCTTCTTCTGTATTTTCCTGAACATATACACACATATATTTCTCTCTCTCTCTCTCTCTCTCTCTCTCTCTCTCTCTCTCTCTCTCTCTCTCCCTCATTCTCACTCTCTCTCTCTCTCTCTCACTCTCTCACTCACTCTCTCTCTCTTTCTCTCTTTCTCTCTTTCTCTCTTTCTCTCTTTCTCTCTTTCTCTCACGCGCACACACACATATACATACATATATATATATATTATATACACACACACACACACATATATATATATATATATATATATGCGAAAGTCAGGTCAGATCAGAGCTAAGTCTTTGCTACAGTATGACAGTAGACTGTACGACCTGCGCCTGTCTCCGCTTCCTTGTGGGTTACCCCTTGGGTGGGGAAAGGCTATGGGAGTAAACCCAGACAGAAAATCCTGCATCCGCATACTGCATACGGGGCATTGCCACAGAGCACTGCTTGTGGTTTGGGTCATATGCTGCGACTTGCCATCTACTGTTCAGCCGTCTGTGTCTCCTATGAGAACAGCTGTCTTACCTCGGTTTGCCCTGGACTTGTGGAGGCAGGTGGAGAGAGTTGCTGAGGCTCTGCTCTGCACAAACAGCGACTTACATATGCACATGGCATCTAGCGCCAACCCCCTTCACAAATATGACAGACACATGTAAACAATGGGTCTCAGTCCCCAACGGCTCTGGAACCGCTGCTCAAGATTGCGGGCAGACAGGGAAAGGAGCAGAGGGTGATAAGAATCTCTGGGTTCGGACAGGTAACCGCCAACGGAAACGGATCGCTGAGCCCTTGGTTGTTGCTGCTTGGAACATGCGAACTCTCCTAGATTGAAAATAGGGCAACCAACCAGAAAGAAGAACCGTCTTGGTAACACGAGAGCTCCAAAGATACAAAGTTGATATTGCTGCCCTCACTGGGACGCTTGAGTTTTAGACAAGGGTCAATTAAGTGAGGTTGGATCAGGATATAAGCCTACTATATACTGGTCAGGTCGCAAAGCTGAAAGGAAGACATGTGTTGGCTTCACAGTAAGGACCCCTCTCGTCTCTCAGCTTGAGTCACAGCCCCAGAGCATCAATGACAGAATCATGACTATGAGGCTCCCCTTATCAGACAATGCATATGCTACTTTGGTAAGTGTCTGTGCCCCCACCATGACAAACCGACATGAAAGCAAAGAAACCTTCTACCAACAGCTTGATGAAGCTGTACGCAGCGTACGTGCAGGTGATACGTTGATTATCCTGGGGGATTTCAATGCCAGAATCGGCTCAAATCATACAGCATGGGCTGGCATTATTGGTCAGCATGGTATCGGTCATGAGAACTCAAATGGCAAACTCCTGCTTTCACTATGCTCCCAGCACAATCTCTCAATCACAATTACGTTCTTCCAGCTGTACGATACTAACAAAATCACCTGGATGCATCCAAGATCGAAGCATTGTCATCAAATAAATTTCATCATCCGCAGACAACGTGATCTGCGTGACTTTCATGTCATCAGAGCAATGAGAGGTGCCGAATGCTCAACAGACCACCTTCTCCTCAGATCAAAGGTGAACCTCCAGGTGCACAGAAAAAGAAGGCCCCAGGGCAAGAAACCTCCCCAAAATTGGATGTTCGGAAAATCAATTACCCTGGAATAACATTTGTCTTACACAATGAACTCTCAAAGCGTCAAGAGCAAGTTGCCTTCACCAAAGGAAAGACAGAAGAAAACTGGGCCAAATTAAAAAATGAAGTTGACACCGCACCAAAGAGACAATAGACGTCCTCAAAATACATCACCAGGATTGGTTTGATGACAACAAATCTGAAATTCAAAGTCTTCTTGCTGAGAAGTATGCTGCACACAAGAACTGGCTAGTGGACAAATAGTCTGACTCAAAGCAGGACAAGTTCCACCATCTCAGAGGAAAAGTTCAGAAGTGGTTCCGCTCCATGAAAGATGAATGGTGGAAAAAGAAGGCAGAGGAGATCCAGGGTTGTGCTGACTCAAAAAATGCCAAGTTCTTCTACTCCAGCTTGAGGGAGATGTATGGGCCACCACAGAGAAGTGTAGCCCCAATCCGTAACTTGCAGGGTGAGTTCTTCACTGATAATGAGGTAATAAATAAGAGATGGTCAGAACACTTCGAGCAGCTCCTTTACAGGCCTTCATTGATTGACTCTGGTGTCATTGAAGAGATCCCAGCAAGACCCCTACACATGGAACTTGATGATCCACCCACGGACAAGGAAGTGACAGAAGAAATTGGAGATTTGCAATGTGGTAAATCAGCCGGATCTGATGGTATTCCACCTGAAGTTTTTAAAGCAGGTGGTCAGCCGTTGATACAGAAGTTTACCGAGTTTCTTTGTACGTGCTGGGAAGATGGCTCTTTACCCCCAAGATCTGAACGATGCCAGAACAGTGCACCTGTATAATGGCAAAGGTGACAAGTCCAGCTGTGACAACTATCGTGGGATCTCCTTTTTGAGCATTGCAGGCAAGATCCTCTCCACGGTCATCTTAAACAGGTTGAATACCCATCTTCTTGATGAGACAGTATCAAAAAGCCAGTGTGGTTTTCGCCAGAACAAGAGGGACAGTTGACATGACATTCACCGCAAGACAAGACCCAAGAGAAATGTAAGGAACAAAATATGGATCTCTAATCCTCTTTGTCGACCTCACCAAGGCGTTCGACACAGTGTCACCCCCAGGACTGTGGAACATACTTCCCCGAATTGGAATCCCTCCCAAGATGGTAAATATAATCAGATGCTTTCATGTTGGTATGAACGCAAGATTAGACAACGGCAATGAAGATGAGTTCCCCGTTACCAACGGAGTCAAGCAAGGATGCGTTTTTGCTCCAACTCTCTTCAGCTTCCTTTTCAGCATGATGCTAATCTCTGCCTTTAAAGATTCAGATCCAGGCATCCAAATCACATACAGGACAGATGGAAGTATCTTTAATACTCAACACCTGAAGGCAAACACGAAAGTCATTAAATCATTTGTTCGTGACCTCCTGTATGCTGATGACTGTGCTATCGTTGTCCACTCGGAGGATGACCTTCAAAGACTTACAGATTCTCTGTTTGCGGCCACTAAGCGCTTTGAACTCACAATAAGCATCAAGAAGACTGAAGTGATGTTTCAACCTGCAAAAGGATCAACAGCAAACATGCCTGAAATAAAGATCGATAGCAAGGTGACTAAGGTCCTTAACAATGTTGACACCTTCACCTATCTTGGTAGCAGTCTGTCCTCATCCAACAGTCTCAATAAGGAGGTATCCAACCCATCGCTAAGGCAAGAGCTTCCTATGGCAGACTCCACAAACGAGTATGGAAAGAAAAGGGTTTGAAACTGGAGACGAAGTGCACAGTATACAGAGCAGTAGTCCTGACTGCATTGCTGTATGGATGCGAGTCCTGGACTCTACTGTGGGCATGTCAAGCTACTAGATCAGTTTCACCAGCGTTGTCTCCGACGTATCTTAAACATCAAATGGTACAACAGAATCTCAAACGTGAATGTATTTTTGCAAGCCCATAGGCCAAACATAGATGCACTGCTAACACAGTCTCAGCTAAGATGGTCTGGACATCTTGTGCGCATGCAGGATAACGGGCTTCCAAAGCAGCTCTTCTACTGTGAACTGACAAAGGGCCATCGACCAAGATGACGGCCAAAGCTTCGCTACAAATACACCCTGAAAATATCCCTCCCGAAATGTGACATTGATGAAGAACAGTGGGAAATCATGGCCACAAACATGTCAGAATGGAGGCAAGCTATTCGCAAGGGAACAGAAGCTTATGAAATTGAAAGACGAAGTAGCCAAGTGGAAAAGGGTGCAGCAACAAATGCCAGAACCAACTCTGCAGAGCGTTCCATTGAGTGTCCAGTATGCGGCCGCCTGTGTGTATCAGACTTTGGTCTGAGATCCCACATGAGGGTACACAAATAAAGTGCTAGGCTGGACCTTATCGACCAACGACAGTTGACTATATATACATAATATATATATATATACATGCATACAGATGTATATATGTGTGTGTGTCTGTATATATATATATGTATATATATATACAGGGTGTTTCAAAAAGAATACGCCAAAATCATTACGCAGTTTTTTCAGGTCTATAGCATTGTAGTGGACTGAATCAGTGGTTATTTGATAGAGTAGTTATCAAAGTTTGATTGGGTGTCAGTTTCACCGCTGTCGTTAGTATAACTTCCGGTGCAGCTGAATTGTGGGAAGATCAATCAAAATGGCGACTCCTCAGCAGAAGGCGTTTTGCGTGCTTGAGTTCGCGAAAACAAACGCCATTGTCACGGTGCAACGTGCTTTCAGAACAGAATTCGGCATTGATCCGCCCCATCGTGAGAGCATTCGACGGTGGGTTAGACAGTTTAAAGAGAGTGGGTGTCTGTGCAAAGGAAAGAGTCCTGGAAGACCACGTGTTACAGAGGAGCAAGTGGAGAGGATTCATGATGCATTTGAGAGCAGCCCACGTAAGTCCGTACGTCGAGCAAGTCTTCAGCTTGCCATCCCTCATACCACTGTCTGGCGTGTGTTAAAGAGACGATTACACATGAAACCATACAAACTAAGCCTCGTCCAAGCACTTACTAATGATGACAAGGTGATGCGGAGGACATTCTGTGAGTCAATGCTGGAGATGGAGGAAGGTGATGAAACTCTCTTTTCACGTTTAGTTTTTAGTGACGAAGCGACTTTCCATTTGAGCGGCACAGTCAATCGTCACAATGTGCGCATTTGGGGAACAGATCACCCACATGAAACTGTTGAGCATGAAAGAGATTCCCCTAAAGTGAACGTCTTCTGTGCTGTGTCTCAAGACAAGGTCTATGGTCCCTTTTTCTTTGAAGGAAACACCGTTACAGGACAAACCTATCTCGAAATGCTCCAAAACTGGCTATTCACTTTACTGCAAGCAGATTCGAATGACTTCATTTTTCAGCAAGATGGAGCACCACCCCATTGGCATCTCGGGGTTAGAGCTTATCTGAATGAAAACGTGCCTCAGCGATGGATTGGGAGGAGAGGTGCTAAAGACCTTGCTCTCTGTGCTTGGCCTGCCAGATCCCCGGACCTCACTGTGTGTGACTTTTTCTTGTGGGGGTATGTTAAAGACCAAGTTTATGTTCCACCACTTCCAGCAAGTATCGATGACTTGAAAGATCGAATAACAGCTGCAATCAACACGGTGGACCGTGACATGCTGAGGCGCGTTTGGGAGGAATTCTCATATCGGCTTGATGTTGTCCGCGCTGCCGGTGGTGGCCACATTGAGCACTTATAAAACATGAAATGAAACTTGAATGTATATACAACACATGTGTTCATGCTAGAGGTTTGTAATTTTTTTCGTTTTTGACACATCACGTGATGATTTTGGCGTATTCTCTTTGAAACACCCTGTATATTATATATGTATATATGTGTATGTAATCATCATCATCATCATCATCATCAGGTGCCTTGCCGCATGGCATTGGCGATCATGGACTTCTATCTGTCTCTATCTCTTGTTGCCCCAAGCATCTCCTCCACCCACCTCATCTTCAGCCACTCTGCAAGTCCGTCTAGCATTTTCTCCCTGGGTCTACCTGGTGCTCTCTTTCCCTCCAGCTTTCCCGTTGTGACCAGGTGCTCCAAATCCCCCTTCCTCATAAAATGGCCTATAAATGTTGCCTGTCTTTTCCTAATCTTTCTTATGAATGATCTACTTGTGTCTGCCTCCATCAAGACTGTCTCGTTTGTTTTCTTTGCTGTCCATGGAACTCTCAACATTCTTCTTAGAAACCACAATTTGGCTGCCTCAATCTTGTTCTGGCTTTGCTTGTTTAATGTCCACGCCTCACATCCTTACAACAGTATTGGTTCTATATAACATTCGAGAACTCTCGTCCTGATGTTAATTGATAGGTATTTGTTGGTAAGAATGCTTTTCATCTTCTTGAATGCTGTTTTGGCTTGGCCGATTCTGCCATCTATTTCTGATGTGCATCTGCCGTCTGATGAAATTATCGTTCCCAGGTATTTAAACTTATCAACCTGTGTCAAGGTTGTGCCATTAGCTGTTATTTTGCATTATGTATATGTATGTAGATATATATATATATATATATATATATATATATATATACATATATACATATGTATATGAATGCATATGTGTACAGATATACATACGCCCGCACATGCGCGCGTGTGCAAACACGTCCCCATCGGGAAGCTGGAGCTTCTTTCAAAATAATAGTATACCCACCTTCTGGGAATTGTGTGCTAAAAATGTCCTCTTTTATGTCGCTTTCTTTATTTCTCCTTTGCTCCTTTGTCTTTTGCTGTCTTACTCCTGTTTTGCCCTCTGGTTCGTTCAACTTTCTTTTCCCTGTACACTCACGTAATACTGTCTGTAAAGGATTAGTAATAGGCTACTTAAATTAATTGCAATTTCAGCCTTAAAGAAGTAATTGGGTACTTAAATTATTGTAATTTCAGCCTTAAAGAAATAATAGGGTACTTAAATTAATTGCAATTTCAGCCTTAAAGAAATAATTGGGTACTTAAATTATTGTAATTTCAGTCTTAAAGAAGTAATTGGGTACTTAAATTATTGTAATTTCAGTCTTAAAGAAATAATTGGGTACTTAAATTATTGTAATTTCATCCTTAAAGAAGTAATTGGGTACTTAAATTAATTGCAATTTCAGCCTTAAAGAAATAATTGGGTACTTAAATTATTGTAATTTCAGCCTTAAAGAAATAATTGGGTACTTAAATTATTGTAATTTCAGTCTTAAAGAAGTAATTGGGTACTTAAATTATTGTAATTTCAGCCTTAAAGAAATAATTGGGTACTTAAATTATTGTAATTTCAGTCTTAAAGAAATAATTGGGTACTTAAATTATTGTAATTTCAGCCTTAAAGAAATAATTGGGTACTTAAATTAATTGCAATTTCAGCCTTAAAGAAATAATTGGGTACTTAAATTATTGTAATTTCAGTCTTAAAGAAGTAATTGGGTACTTAAATTATTGTAATTTCAGCCTTAAAGAAATAATTGGGTACTTAAATTATTGTAATTTCAGTCTTAAAGAAATAATTGGGTACTTAAATTATTGTAATTTCAGCCTTAAAGAAATAATTGGGTACTTAAATTTATTGCAATTTCGGCCTTAAAGAAATAATTGGGTACTTAAATTAATGTAATTTCAGCCTTAAAGAAATAATTGGGTACTTAAATTAATTGTAATTTTAGCCTTAAAGAAATCTGTGACAATTTTAGGTACTACAGACTAGTTTTTATATGTGTACTTATTTATGTTTATGCACCTGTATTCAGTTTCTTAAAATCTACCAGGTGATACATTCGTTGGAATGGCCAACAGCAGGGACGTAGCCTTAGATTATTTGCGTGATTATTTTAATTTCCTTTGCACATTTGTCGGGTTTTTTTCAGAGTCGTCGATGTGTTTAGATCTGTGTGTCGGGCGGAATGGTCAAAACCGCCAGGAGCATTTTTCTTTAGTATGAACAAGGTATTGTGCGTGGTGTTTGTGGTGGTATAGCCCTGATACGGCTCTGAGTAGACGGCTGGGTTTTAAGCACGAACAATGATGACAATAAGGTGTTAGGAGTTCAGGGTCGAAACACGTCCATTGAATACATGTACTTTTTGATGTCCAGCTCTCCCTGGAGTTTCTTGCTACTATAATAGCTCGCCTACCCACGCACACACGTAGGCCTGCATACATTTATGGCAACGGATTTTCTTTCAGCCAACCAGCTATGGATCAGACGGGGTGTTTTATTTATTGAGGCCAGTGCCAGCGACCTGTGGGCATGATTCATCTCTCGCTGTTTTCACAACACGTCTGCCGGCACAAATGAAGAAATGGCCATTAAACGTCAAATATATTACCTTCTCTCTCCCCCTCCCTCCCTCCCTCCCTCCCCCCTCTCTCTCTCTCTCTCTCTATCTCCCTCTCTCTCTCTTTCCCATCATCCCCCTTCTCTCTTTTATATGCGATTGGCACGTAAGGCAGAAAAGCAGGTTTTGTACTCAGTCAGCATGCTTAGCCGTAAATAACTAAAAACTATGACAGCAACATGTTGCAGTCTGTACCTCAAAGATGTCTATTTTAGTTGATTTGTGCTGTTATTGAACAGACGATGAAATTAGTCCGACAGCTCTTTCTTTCTTTCTGTCTGTCTGTCTGTCTGTCTTTCTTTCTTTCTTTCTTTCTGTCTGTCTGTCTTTCTTTCTTTCTTTCTGTCTGTCTGTCTTTCTTTCTTTCTTTCTTTCTGTCTGTCTGTCTTTCTTTCTTTCTTTCTTTCTGTCTGTCTGTCTGTCTTTCTTTCTTTCTTTCTTTCTTTCTTTCTGTCTGTCTGTCTGTCTGTCTTTCTTTCTTTCTTTCTTTCTTTCTGTCTGTCTGTCTGTCTTTCTTTCTTTCTTTCTTTCTGTCTGTCTGTCTGTCTGTCTTTCTTTCTTTCTTTCTTTCTGTCTGTCTGTCTGTCTGTCTTTCTTTCTTTCTTTCTTTCTTTCTGTCTGTCTGTTTTTCTTTCTTTCTTTCTTTCTTTCTTTCTGTCTGTCTGTCTGTCTGTCTTTCTTTCTTTCTTTCTTTCTTTCTGTCTGTCTGTCTGTCTGTCTGTCTTTCTTTCTTTCTTTCTTTCTTTCTTTCTGTCTGTCTGTCTGTCTTTCTTTCTTTCTTTCTTTCTTTCTGTCTGTCTGTCTGTCTGTCTTTCTTTCTTTCTTTCTTTCTGTCTGTCTGTCTGTCTGTCTGTCTTTCTTTCTTTCTTTCTGTCTGTCTGTCTTTCTTTCTTTCTTTCTTTCTGTCTGTCTGTCTGTCTGTCTGTCTGTCTGTCTGTCTGTCTGTCTTTCTTTTTTTCTTTCTGTCTGTCTGTCTGTCTGTCTGTCTGTCTGTCTTTCTTTCTTTCTTTGTATATCCCTGACAGTGGAAAACCTTTGTATGCATGACCTGCAGTCCAACTGTTGTAATCCCAACTGTACAGGTACTTCACCTGAGAAAGCGACGAGATGGGCACCGCCCTCAAACTGCTATCCTCGAGAACAGTTGAGGTCCCCACCACCTCATTCCCCTATGTCTTACGGGTTACGAGGACAAAACTGTATCTTGTGCCGTTCAGTCATTGAGAGGAAAACAGATCCGTTATTTCAGTTCTTTCGTTTTATCAGAGAGATCCACTGCCGGCATACACAAGACGACACCAATTCGTGACAACATGTTTCTACACGTCTGACGGATACAGGTGGAGGTGGACTTATAGATAGGGGTTGACAGGTGGGAGGGAGAGGAGGAAAGAGAGAGAGGGGGGGTGAAGAAAGAGAAAGCCAAGAGAGGAATCACGTGGATGGTCAAAAACCGTCCATGTCTGGCATCTGCACA
>JAPXFY010002702.1:22500-25573 GCA_030674185.1 Monoplex corrugatus
CATCAGCATAGAAGTGGTGTTTTATGGAGTGGGAGTTGATGATGGTGGACAGGGGGGAGGTGTAAAGAGTGAACAGAACAGGGCCAAGGACAGATCCTTGTGGAACACCACAGGTCAGGTATGCAGGTTGAGAGTAAGTGCCATTGATGAGAACGGTTTGTTTTCTGTTGGATAGGTATGAAGTGAACCAAGACAGAGCAATATCAGAGATGCCAAAAGTATGATGAAGTCTAGAAAGGAGAATACCATGATCAATGGTATCAAAGGCTGCAGACAGATCAAGGAGTGTGAGGAGAGAGACTTTGCCAGTATCAGTTGCAAGGAGGAGATTGTTGAGAATGTGTAGTAGGGCAGTTTCAGTGCTATGGCACTGGCGGTAGGCTGACTGGAAAGGATTGAGGAGATTGTTGGCAGACAGGTGAGAGTTCAGCTGGTTGAGGACGACTTTTTCAAGGAGTTTTGACAAGAAAGAGAGATTAGAGATAGGCCGGTAATTTTTCAGTTCATTTGGATCTAAATTGTGTTTCTTGAGGAGAGGGTGAACAATAGCAGACTTGAAAGAATCAGGGACAGTTCCAGTTTGAAGAGAAGTGTTGATGATGTCAGTGATGAATGGGAGGAGAGTAGGGAGACAGTCGGCGTAGAGAGAACCTGGAAGAGGATCCAGTTCGCAGGTTTTGAACGACATGGATCTGATTGTGTTGAGAATTTCTTCTTGTGAGACTGGGTTAAAAGTAGTAAGAGGTGTGCCAGAGAAGGAAGGGTCAGGTGGGCATGGTTGACAGGGTGTCCTGTCAAGCCTGTCACGAAGAGTTTGTATTTTGGTGGTGAAATAGTTGGAGAATACAGATGGGAGTTCTTCATTTGTATGTTTTGTTGGGAGAGGTAAATCTTTTCGTGTGCCAAGGAGATGATTCATGGTTGTAAAGAGTTCTTTTGAAGAAGAGGAATTCAGGATTTTGGTTTGGAAATAGCTTGATTTTGCTGATGCAATGAGGGTGGATACTTTTGTTTTAGAGGCTTGGAAAAGTTGCCTGTGTACAGTGAGTTTGGATTTGCGCCAGCGGCGCTCTGCTCTGCGGCGGGCACGTTTTGCACAGGCGATCTCATGAGTGAGCCAGGGGGTAGGGGGGCGGTCAGGTAAAGGACGGGTTGTGGCTGGAGCATGAGTGTCCAGAAGATGGTGGAGAGTAGTATAGAATTCATCGGCAAGGTTATGTGACTTTTCAGAAAGGAGACGGGAGGCATCAGATGAAAATGTGGAGAGGTCGATAGATTTGAGATTGCGTCGAGTCACTGTGCGCATGGTACGGGAAGGAGGAGAAATGTCGAGAGAACAGAGAATTGCAGAGTGGTCAGATGGAAGGGCTGACGTTAGACGGGTAGAAAGAACTAAGCAGTTGTCAGTAGCGGAATTGTGGTGATCACGAGAAATGATCCAGTCAAGAATGTGACCTTTTTGATGGGTTGGTTCAGAAATGTGTTGAGTCATATTGTGATTGGACAGAGAGTTGATGATATGTCTTGTGTCATAACGGTGAGTGTTGTCATAGTGGACATTGATGTCACCTAGAATGATGAGATTTCCAGGTAAGAGACAGTAGTAATCAAGAAGTTGATCAAAGTCAGAGAGAAACATGGATGTGGTGAGCTTGTTGGCAGAGCTAGGTGGAGGTCGATAGACACAGGAGAAGGTGATGGGGTGAGGGGTGGATTGGAAGGATACTTCAACGTGCTCGAAAGAAGGATGGGAGAAAGGCAGAGACTGCGAGAAAGACAGGCGGGAATGGAGTGAGTCGTTGTAGAGGATGGCGATACCACCACCTCGGGATGAGCGATGGAAAGAAGCAAGCCTGTAACCACTCGGAGTGAGACTCACGTGTATAGGTTCATGACCAAGGGGGTTAAGCCATGTTTCGGTGATAAAAGCAATGTCAACATGTTCATCTGCGATAAAGTCAGCAATGACATCAGCTTTGCCATCAGTGCATGTTGACTGAGCGTTAAAAAGGCATATTTTCAGTTTATCACAATGCGGCGGCCGAGGTGGAGACGAAGGCAGCACCGACGGGACAGAAGACGAAGGAGACACCAGCGGGGCAGAAGACGAAGGCAGCAACGACGGGACAGAAGACGAAGGAGGCACCAGCGGGACAGAAGACAAAGGCAGCACCAGCGGGACAGAAGACGAGGGCAGCGCCGGCGGGACAGAAGACGAAAGCGGCACCGGCGGGACAGAAGGCGAAGGCGGCACCGGCGGGACAGAAGACGAAGGCGAAGACGGCAGAGGAGGAGACGAAGTTTGCAGCAGCAAGGTCGAGTGCAGGGGCAGTGGAGGAGACGAAGAAGCAGAAGAGTGGTGTCGGACTGGCACAGCAGGAGGCAGATTGTGCCAAAGTCGGTGGAGACGTCCACCACGACAGGATCGCGCAGTGCGGGGCTTAGGACACAGCCCCAGTGTTCGTATGCGCTGGTAGACGCCTCCACCGAGGTAGCACTTGCTGTGTTTAAAAAGTGTCAGTCCAATTTGTTTTATAAAAGAAGGGTCCATAATTGCGAGCCAGTCAGGAGAACAAGATACTTGCAGAGAACACAAAGGTTTGGGAAAGCTGTAGCGTTGGGCGAACACAGTAGGCTAAAATGTAAACACAGTTCACAGATAAAATGTCCGACTTGAGCGGCTGAATTAAAATGATGAAAAGAGGTGTAAAAACTTTGAAATCAGATTATCTGGTAAAATATTCAAAATTTAAAAAAATATTTACATCACCGTGTGTCGGGATTTAAAAGCAACAAACTGATACAAAATTCAATGCATAAAATCAAATAGAACCACGATAAAATCACTGTAAAACACCACACACACTTTTGCTGCCTGCTGGCGCGACATCTACTCACATACATACATACATGCATACATGCATACATACATACATACATACATACATACATACATACATACATACATACATACATACATACATACATACATACATACATACATTACATACATACATACATACATACATACATACATACATACATACATACATACATACATACATACATACAT
>JAPXFY010002703.1:0-2500 GCA_030674185.1 Monoplex corrugatus
TGTGTGTGTGTGTGTGTACATGTACGTTTGAATGTGTGTGTGTGTGTGTGTGTGTGTGTGCATGCATGAGTATTATATAATATATATATATGTGTGTGTGTGTGTGTGTGTGTGTGTGTGTGTGTGTGTGTGTGTGTGTGTGTGTCTGTGTTCATGTGTGTGTGTGTGGCTGTGTTCATGTGTGTGTTTAAACGTTGCTGTGCCTGCTTGAGTGTATTCGTATATCTGCATCTGCATCTACATCTATATATGTATATATGTATATATGTATATATATATCACAGGATCACGGGTAAGTAAGGTTTGCGTAATGAAGATCACGCCATCCATGATTGGACTGGTTACTCAACATTTTCCACCGACCTAGTCCCCCTCAGACCGTATCGTTACACGGGTACGTAAGGTTTGCGTAATGAAGAGCACGCCATCCATGAATTAACTGGTTACTCAACATTTTCCACTGAGCAGGATCTAACGCTCACATTGGTCTTATCCAACTATAGAGGGTTGGTTATCTAGTACACTAAAGGTTTCAGCAAATACCAACGTCCAAGCGAAAAGTCCAGAGGGTTGAATAACAGCCAGGGCCACCAGGTGCCAGAGATTGCTTGGTTATTCAAATTTCGATGTCCAATGAAAGACAGGTTAGTTATTCAAATTTCGATGTCCAATGAAAGACAGATGGGAAGGTTTTGTGACAGAAACAACAGAAACGCATTGTATAAAAGCCAGAAAGTCAATCACTATAGGAATTCACCCATTCGATTGCCACCCAGCCAGAGACCTTCCAACCTATCTTAGAGGTATGTAATCCCACGTCTCATTTTATACCTTAGTTAGGGTAGGGATAGAAGTAGGTAGTATGTTTGATTTTCCACAAAGCAAAGAATAGAGTAGGACATAAGAAAGTGTTCAGCATTCTAGTGATATGCAAGTTCTGATGATTTGTAGTGCATCTTAGGATTTTAGGAATATTAGGACCCAGGACAGTAGGAATGGTGAACCACGTTTATGCTGAAGTTGATTGATTAAATAAATACGTTGTAGTTATTATTTTATGTGTGGACTGCTTATGAGAATCATGTCTAATGTGGTTAGTGCATTTCTTCTCGTCACTCTCCTTCCTTGTTGTGTGTGTGACTACATCCCCAATTCATCTACCTGTTATAGATGACAACACACAAACCCCTTCTTGCCATACATGGTGGAGACACCCAAATATTCCCTCTTGTTATATATATATATATATATATATATATATATATATATATATATATATACTTATTTTTAATAGTTGTTGTCTTGCCATATCATAATGATATGATTGATTATGTGTTTGGTATTATTTTTTGACTTCATACTATGTCATGTTAAATGCAGAACACTTAGAAGCGTGCTTCTTGGGAAATTCCACTACATTCATATCATTATTATTAATAGAGGTAGTAGCTCTAGTAATAGTTGTAGAGGTTGTTGTTACAATAGTGGTCGTAGCAATAGTAGTAGTTGTAGTAGTAGTGGTAGAAAGCACTGATATTTTCAAAGGGATATTATTTCATATCGAGTAGCGTGTAACCGTCTGCGTGTGTCTGTTAGAAAATTGTATTGCCAATGTTTGCCAGCTCTTTAAGAATGGATCTTTACCGAAATTTGGCCAAAAGTGTTGAGCACTCGCTAAAGTGTAGGTTTGGAAGGAAAGGCACCAAATTAAGGTCACAGGGACAAAACAGAAAACAAATCAATCTAAATGCCTAAAATCAGCACTTGAGGAAGACAGTTGCAAACAGGGATTTCTCATGAATTTCTGACAAGATTTAAAATCTGTTTCCACTTTTGTGATGAGTCTACCATCGTCCTTGACACATGACAAATTTTATGTAAGCTGAAGTTTCTTCAAAGTCACAGTGACATGGAGAAAACAAAAACTGGCTTGTACAAGATACTGTTTGTATTATGTAAAAATGGAGATTATTTGAATGGGGTCACCATCTTAGTTTATGTTTATTGTTTATTGGTTAATTGATAAGGAGCAAAGTTTAACCTGTACATGATAATGTTTATTGTATTGTATAAGAAGGGAGATTTTTACAATGGCTTGACAGTCTCAGTTTATGTTTGATTGATGATTGATTGATTGATTGATTGATTGACTGATTGATTACTTGATTGATTGATTGATTTTTCTAGTACATTGACAGTCTTACGAGACATCAAAGTTAGAAGGGCTCGACCATCTTAGCTTCTGCTTGTTTGATTGATTGGTTGTTTGTTTTCCCCAGGTATATTGACAGCTTCACAATACAACATAGCTGAATGGCTCTACCATCTTAATTTAGTCTGTTTGTCTGATTGACTAATTCTTTCTTTGTTGTTGTTTTTGTTTTCAGGTATATTGACAGCTTCACGATACAACATAGTAACAGCAGTCAACATTATTCCCAACACAAGAGTATACAGAGTGATTGCAGTCAAGACCCACCAAACGCCTGGCGTAAGGAAA
>JAPXFY010002703.1:10000-25568 GCA_030674185.1 Monoplex corrugatus
TTCGTTTCTGTCATCTTCAAAAAGGTCTTTAATGTACTCTCCCGATTTGTCTAATATTTTATCTTTTTCCATGATAAGCATACCATCTTTCGATGTTAAGCAACCAGTTCATGTGCATGTATGTTTCCTGTGGACAATTTCATCAATTCGTCTGTTCATACCTTGATGATCCGTTTTGTGTCGGTCTATTATTTTTTTGCATTTTGTTTTCAGCCAAGCTTCCTTAACTTCATTGCAGCTATTCCTGATTTCTTTGTTCATCTTCTTGTATATCTCCTCGTTTGTCTTTGCCTTCCTCCGTAGGTGTTACAACTGGGTAACCATGGAACTACGGTTTAAGTCTAAATCCGCCTGCCTTTCTGTTATATTATTTTCACTTAGAATCGTCATTTCTTCTTTTTTTCTTTTTTTTTCTTTTTTGTTTGTTTGTATTTGTTTATCCATTTGTAGCATACAGAGTTTCAGAAAGAGAGGGGGAGAGAGAGATAGATAGAGAGAGAGACATACAGACATAGACAGAGACAGAGAAACAGAGAGACAAAGACAGAGAGATAGCGAGACAGCGAGACAGAGAGACAGGGAGACAGACAGATACAGAGAGAGTGGACAGCCCACACCACGATGAAAGGCTGAAGAGGAGGTGTCCTTTACGACTTTCATGGTTGTCTTCTTTGATCTGCCTGTCAAACCCAAGACTCCTTTAGTTATATGTAGTTGTTATATGTAGTTGGTGAGTCAGCTTATGGGGTTGCATTCTCGTGAGGTGGCTTGATCATTCACTTTTCTACTGTTGACTATCATGGTAGATTGTTGCAGCTCCTGACCTTTCTCTGATCTTGGCATATTTAATCATGGCACATCTAATCTTGTTGACAGCCCTTCCCAAACCACAAGCGGTGATTCTGTGCTGATGGGGCTTAGTCAGTATTCATGTCTGACATTGGAATGTCAAGACAGGGATGAAAATGAATATGGTGACCTGGCTTTCTTTTTAAATAGAAATGTTCTGGTTTCGTAAGACTGGGACCAGTTGATAGGTGACATTGTTTGCTTTCCGCTTTCAGTCCTTCTGTTCAGACTTAAGTTCTCTGCAAAAATGCGACTACGATACTTGACTTCATTTACTTGCTTCCATTAAGTGACATTAATGTTGACAGTAAGACTTGTTAGTCTTCATTCTGTCGATTTTGGTGATGCTGATTTTCATGTGTAGCTTCCACAAGCGGTGTTCAGACTGGTTTTATGTTCCATGCCGTCTTTCTTTTTCTTCTTCATGTGCGATTCGTTGATCATCTGCAGACTACGCCTGGATCAAAGTTTCCACGTCAGGATGTGCTTCACTTATAGTGATGTCCATGTAAACGAAAATCAATAGTGTGACAGAACACAGCCCAGAAAGTCCTTCAGGTTTACAAAGGCTGGGCTCATGTCGTTTGTATAGATAACTCCAATGTGTCCAAAACCTAGCCCCCAGTGTTCTAGCGCTTTCCACAGCTTATTTCTGCTTACCCTTTGAAAGGCTGTCCTTGGTCAACAAAGTTTAGATTTGGATTTTTGATTGTTTGTGTGTTAGTTTTCTTTGTGTCCAGTTGTCTTTTCACAAAACTGTGTTTAGGAAAAGAAGTTGTCTTTGCATACCCTTCCTTTTCTAAACCCAATTTTCTGCCTCTGCCACTTTTAATTTAGCGCTGTTCTTCCAAGACATTGGCATACAGTTACTCTCTCTCTCCATCTCTCTCTGTCTCTGTCTGTCTTTCTCTCTCTGTCTCTCTCTCTCTCTGTCTCTCTCTCTGTTCTTGTTGCTATGATTAAGGATTGACATGTATTTAATATGTGTCTTCATTTGTCTTAAATGATTCTTGTAAAGCACATGACTATTCGCATGTATATCAAAGTCACCATTTTATCATGACTGATTTCTATAACTTGTTTCTGATTTCATGTCACGGTTTTTCTTTAGCTTTTTAATATGCTTATATTGTGTGTGTAGAGTAACAAGGACTACGTGTAAGATAGGTTTAATGATACCTAACTCTACATTCCTTGAGTAATTAAGTGGTTCAAATCTGAAGTCTATAAACTATCTCTCTCTGTCTGTCTTTGTCTCTCTCTGTCTCTCATTCTGTCTGTCTGTCTCTTTCTCTATCTCTCTCTCTCACTTGTTTTTGCGAGGAGGGGGCGTGGGTGTTGTGAATATCATGTGATTTCCATGTATTTATTGTACATACTAGGGCGGATTCTGGCTATTCTTTTTAATTTTTGTTTTGGGGGTCAAGTCTTCAGTGCTCTCCGAAATTTTTATCTGAAGATGAATTGGTTGGAGATGGTGTTGTGAATAAGTTCCTTTACTGATGAGATTGAGGAGTTGGCTAATTACTGCTGCTGCTGGTCATTTAATGCTGCTGTTGTCAATGAGTGACTTTCCATATTTGTAATTCATGACCGTTGTAGGATCGAATGGCTTGTCTCTTAATCTCGTGACTTTAGCTTTTGTAGGATGTTCTGGGTAAGCGTTTGCATACTTCATTCTTTACTTTGAATATTTTTTCTTTGGTGAGTTATATTTGTCTAGCAGAAATCTATTATTGTGGTGCCTTACAAGTCTTCACCTGATACAGTCTTCATTCGTTTCAGGTTTCATCCACACTTGGTAGTTTCCTCTTTTCTCTGATGATGTCTTTATCTGATTTGTTCTACCAGGGATTTTGTGTAGTCTTTTTAGTTCAGGCATTTGCACGTTAAAGATTCTGTAGGTCATATCAAATTCTGGTGGTTTACAAAATATAAAAGCACCCAGCAATCACACTCGCTAAAGATAGAGTTTGCACGCTATACAGCAACGCATCGCTTACACAATATAGACAAAACAACGTGAATGCACGCATCTGAGAAATTTGGGATTGTGGAAAGCATACAAACAAACGGTTAAAAATTTCAGTACAGTTAGATTAGAAAATGAGAGCTCTACCTCCTTGCCAACCAAGCCTGAGATGGGGAGGGGGGAAGTTGTTTGATAAAATGTGAATTGAAAGATCTGAAGGGAATAGAAAAGTAAACCTACATAGATAAAAGCAAGGAAAAATAAATGTGCTGTCTTTGAGATCAGCTTTGGAATAGAACTTTGGCGTGGAATTTTGAAGATCTCACCAACAAACTAACTTATTTCCTTTGCTGTTTTCCAGAGTGGCCGAAGTTCGTCTCCGAACGTATGGACGGATGGCTAAGTTTCAACAGAGCATGGATATTGGATTGCAAGCCTCCCAAGCTGCATGTGTTGGTGTACAGTCACATGATGGAAAACCTGGGCCACGAACTAGACCTTGTCTTCCGTTTCTTGAACGAGTCCACCATCACTCCTAGGATTCACTGTGCCCTGCGTTACTCGGAAGGGCTGAACCACAGGGCTAGTCACGACTGGCAGAAGAAGCTTGCTGTGTTCACTGAGAAGCAGAAAAAGGCTCTGAACCACGCCATTGATGAAGTGCAGACAATTCTTGAAGACACCACTGGACACAGTTTTGCAGACTTTCAGGCTTGGAAACGATAATGGTACTGACACACAAACCGTTTTGACCGTACGTTTCGAGAAGATGGGGTAAAATGGACCTGAAATGGATCATCTGTGTCAGTAAATACATCTCAAATGGCCTAGGTATCAGTTTCAAACCGATTGTTCTGAACAGCTTATGATTAATTCCAAACAGTTGGCTGGCATCCTCCATCCTATCAATGATCAGCACTGAGCCAACACCCAATTTTGCAAATGATGTCTTCTTGACACGCTGTGAAACTCGCCGATCGGATACGAAGTGTTTGATAGAGTTGAATCAAGTTAATGGTATTCTTTGGAAGAGCCAATGCAAAACTTACAGAAAGAAACGTTATCGGGAGAAGGCAATTATGTGCTTTCTTAACCTTTGCTTCCGACGTCTGACAAATGAAACATCAACATTCGCAATGGTTTTCACCTCACATCAGACACAAAAGGATTATGTAGCACTTTGTCCATTCCGCACTGACAGGCCTGTGTCTCACCTGTCTCACTTTTTGGTGTCATCAGATTCAGGGTTGGCCACTGCACGCTGTGACGTAGCCACCCACCTCCAAATGACTCAGTCTTGACTTTTGTTGACAACTCCTTGAACATTTAGACCACTTATATTGGTGATGTTCTTGATGTATGAGATTGGAGGTCTGCCTTTCTTTTTTTTTCTCCCTCTCTCTCTCTTTTGTTTTCCTTTCCAGTGCTGAGTAGATAGTATAAAAAATATGACATAGAGAGAAATGGCATCCATGAAGAAAATCTGCCCTAGAGAATATTGGAAAAAGATTAAAGGCAGTAAGAAACAAAACGTGTGTTGACCTAAATTATTTATGCTGCCATTTTATATACCTGATGAAAAGGTAGTGGAAGAAGAATGCTTCTATTCGAGTAATGATTCGAACTTCAATATTGGTATTTTAAATGAAAAAAGTTGCAGAAGAAGAAATTGAATGTGCAATCAAAGGTCTACAGACCAGAAAGGCTACAGAAAACGATGAGATACGCAATGAACACACTAAAAACTGCTTTCCTGTTTTGTGTTACATTTGCTGTAAACTATGTACCATTGTCTTGAATTTGGGTACTGGTCCTGAAGAATGGGCTCTAGGTTTGATTCTACCTCTTTATAAAGGTAAAGGTGACAAATCTTACAGTGATAAATACGGACGTATTACACTTTTGAGTTGTATTGGTAAGTTGTTAACAAGTATTTTGAATAAGAGAGTCGATGTGTTTATTGAAGATAATGTACTGCTGTCTGAAAATCAAGCAGGAATCAGACACGTTCACATTCCACATTGGATCATGCTGCTGGCAGACAGCATTACCAGCATAAACGGAATTCTATAAAGGGTAGATGTAGATGCAGCAGGCAAAAAGGCTGCATAAACTTGAACACAAAAAAACCAAAACCAAAAGTGCGACATTCAAGGGCAGGGATATTGAAGGAAGTCATAACATCTTGATTACCAAAGTTCCTATACAAAATGTTAAGGATTTCAGTAATCTTGGTTCTGTAGGAGCTGATGATGAAACCTGTTCCAAACACATCGAAATGAGAATTCGAATGTCAAAGCAGAACAATGGTCCAACTCAACACATCTGGAAAGACAGGGGCACACCTAATGGCCTGAAAGTTAGACTTTTAAAATGTTTGATCTGGCCAGTCATGATTTATGGCTGCGAAGCCTGAACTCTGAGAAAACCTGATTGCAGAAGAATTGGGGCAGCAGAGATGTGGCTCTATTATAGACTACTACATGTCAAATGGACAGATACAGGAACTAATGAAAGTGTTCCTGAAGAACTTGATACCATGAGAAAACTACTAGCAGACATCAACAAGAGAAGACTAAAATACATTGGCCATGTGTCACGCAGGAAATACACGAACCTCATGGCAACCATCTTTCAAGGAAAAACAGTGGCAAAAAGGAAGAAAGGGCAGACCTCCAAACCCATACATCGAGAACATAACCAACATCAGTGGCCTAGATATTCAAGAAATTGTCCAGAAAAGTCAAGTCAGAGTGGCCTGGAGGGAGATGGTGATGACAAAACGTGCAATAGCCAACACCAAACCTGGTGACGCCAACAGGCGAGACAGGTGAGGGCCCCTAATGTAAATTTGATTCATCATACCCAGTTATTTGTATTGCTTTATGCTGATAATACACCTTTATTATCAGATTCTAAGAGGTTTACAAAAATCTGTAGAATATCTATATATGTATATATACATATATGGATTTATGTGCAGGCTTAAGGCTTGTGCCGTGATCATTCTGAATCCTCTCCATCACATGGCACCTGTGACGTTAGTGTATATAGAATTCGTTCCGAGCGTGGAGACGTCATCTTGAGAAACTGAAACTGAAACTGATGTGTGTTGTGGTTGGTTACCTCCATAGTTCACAGTTAAGTTGTCATTTGAATGTAACTTACTGGAAGCTTATGCAAAAGGTTGGCAAATAAGAAAAAAATGTACATTAGCACTTGATTACTGTTTATATACTAACATAGATTTGATGAAATACCTGCAGGTTCTGTCCTTCAGGATTTTAAATGCACAAACACACACACACACACACACACACACACACACACACACACACACACACACACACACACACACACACACACACACACACACACCACACTCACACACATGCACACACACATGCACACACACATGCACAAACACCATTTAAACACATTTACAAGGCACAAGTAATAATAAATTATGTTTTTTAAAATGTGTCTGTGAGTGGTTTCTGTTGCATTGTTGTTGTTGTTGTTGTTGTTTGTTGTTGTTGTTGCTCTGTGTGTGTGTTTTGTGTGTGTGTGTGTGTGTGTGTGTGTGTGTGTGTGTGTGTGTGTGTGTGGTGTGTGTGTGTGTGTGTGTACCCACTTGAAGATCCAAGGTTCCAAACCCGTAGGTATTTTGGCTATGTGTGGACAATGTTCAAGTCCTACAGTGAGTGCAAAACGTCTCTTTTTAATGCCAATTTCTCATCTCACCTGCAATCATTTTTTAATTTAGTATTCAGTTTTGTAAGCGTCGACCAGTAAGACATGAAGACTGGATACATAAAAGCGGTTGTGAGTCATTTTGATGATAGCGATTGAATCAGAAAAGACCAAACATATTAACATATACAAATATTTTATGCGTAACTATTTCAAATGTAAGCATATCAACATATACATTTTTCTATTTTCATTCCCTTTAAGCAAGTAATATAAACAAATGCAAAACTAACAGAAAAGCGTAACTGAAATAAGATACATCGACATATATCTTATACACAGCCAAATTAAGTTCAAATAAACCACCTGCAAACAAACTTAGCCCACAAAAATGATTTTCTCGAATATGAATTTGGTCAATAGGTTTTCAATATATCAATATATTGGGATTAATAAATATCTTACATTACTCGATTGATTCATGTGGTTTGGCTTCTTGGAAGTCGTATTTAATCTGCTTTATCTGAAAATGTGAATGTTTTGGTTTAGTAGGAATCTAGAGGCAGAACTATCTTCACACATTTTTTTCTATTTCATGTCTATATTGCAAGTCTTAAGTGAAAGAAAATATATAAGGAAGAGTAGTCTTTATCTTACAGTTGTATGTAAACTTTTTGCAAACGTAACTGTAGAATCAAAAGGTGTACATGCATTGATTGCAATGTCTATTTCAGAGAACTACCTTCTTGCCACAGATTCTTTTAGGAACCTAGAATACACAGGACTGGAATCAAAACGCATATGTGATATAACAAAGCAAGGCAAGCGCACATTTTCGGCTAACTGGCCTTTATCAAACATATCAGAAAAGACAACAAAGAACAAAACGTAGTGGGAAAAAACAGCAGATGGCTTCCCTGGCGTTGCGCTGAGCACGGGAAATTGGCAGTTTTATGAATTCGCAATTTGTTGTGATTTTTAGGCTGTACAATTGGAAAAGGCTTGTTGACCAAAACTTTGGGCCTGTATTGTTTTATTATATTACATTCACGTTCTGATTCTTTATAATATATATATATATATAATATATATATATAATATATAATATATATAATAATAATTTTACATACCTCGGAAGCACGATCTCAAGATCAGTGAACATAGACACTGAGGTAGACACACGCATTGCCAAAGCAAGTTCAGCTTTTGGACGCCTCAGGGTATCGGTATGGGACAGGAGAGGTATCAAACTGTCCACCAAGCTGAAGGTATACAAGGCAGCCGTTCTGCCAACCTTCTGTATGCCTGTGAGACATGGATCGTATACGAGCGCCATGCCAAGAAACTCAACCGATTCCACATCAACTGCCTCAGACAGCTCCTGAAGATCACCTGGAAGGATAGAATACCTGACACAGATGTCCTCGATCAGCCGGAATGACTAGCATTCACACCCTGCTCAGAAGAGCCCAGCTCAGATGGGCCGAACACATCGTGCGTATGCAAGACACGCGTCTCCCAAGAAACTGCTCTATGGTGAGCTAGCACACGGCATACGCTCGCGAGGAAGGCCAAAGCTGCGCTTCAAGGACACGCTTAAAGCGTCCCTGAAAAACTTCGGTATGGACACCAAGACATGGGAGGCCATTACACAAGACCGCTCATCATGAAGAAGCTGCGTTGGCGAAGGTGCCGCCTCCTACGAACAAAGCAGGATCATTGGAGCACAAAAGAAACGAGAGCTGCGTAAATCCCGAGCCAACTCCCAAGTCCACAATCCAGCAAGAACACATGTGTCTCATTTGCGGCCGAGCCTTCCGCGCACGAATCGGCCTCATCAGTCACAGCCGGACACATGAATCGTGATGATCCTTGGTCATCGTCGTTCACGACGGACGAACAACAACAACAACAACAACAACAACAACAAGCTATGTATATATTATATATATATATGTATTGATATATATACAAACTGACATGTCCACGCTGTAAGGCGTGCTATGTTGGACAGACTGTCCGACATTTGCAAACCCGTTTCCGTGAGCACATCAACAACACTGGGCCTGTAAAAAAGCATCTCGCACAATGTAAGGTTACAATGGGGTCAGGAGATGTTGAGAGTTAGGTTTCAACCACATGGGGCGAGGATTATCGCATGACTCTGGAGGCACTGTGGATCAGAGATATCGACCCGGGGATAAACGTAAAGGATGAATATAGGCGTAGGGAACTGACCATTAAGTTGTAGTCTGGCTAATCCTTGACCTCTTATGCTTGTCCCCATTTCATGTTTACTGTTTCCTTAACAAATTGTGTTTTGTTTCTATTTTCAGAATATTGCTATGATCCTGATGATGCTATTGATTGGCGAAAATTACACACTGCGGTGATAATTCGAAAAATCATCGTTGGCTCACACCAGCATCGTATACACAACACACACACACACACACATATATATATATATATATATATATATATATATAATATATATATATATATATATATGTGTGTGTGTGTGTGTGTGTGTGTGTGTGTATACGATGCTGGTGTGAGCCAACGATGATTTTTCGAATTATCACCGCAGTGTGTACTTTTATATATATATATATGTGTGTGTGTGTATAATTTCATGTATATCTACATATACAAATATATATAATATATATATATATATATATATAAATATATGTGTATATATATATGTGTACATATGTACATATATATTTGCATATATATGTATAGATAGATAAAGAGATAGATAGATAGATAGATAGATAGACAGATAGACAGAAAATAGATAGATAGATAGATAGATAGATAGATAGATAGATAAGATTCCTATTTGCTTGAAGACTGGCAGCCACTTTGATTTAGATGACAGGTGCGCTTAGTGCATGCCTGACATGTGGTCTATACTAGTGTTACCATCTCCTCTGAAGGACTAGCACCGACAGCATCACTGCTCAAAGCCTGGTGGAATGGCAGGGAAAAATCTCAATTTAAGCATGAATTTGAGAAGTAGGTAGAGATCTCAAGTTTTCTTCAGAGGCTGACATTAGAAAAGCAGGGCCCTCGCTGCTTTATCTTCCCCAATACTGAGCTCTGTCATAAGCCCATTGACAGCTGGGTGATTTATAGGCTGTGCACACAACTAACTCAAGACTGGGAAGCAGGAAGCCCTACCTCTACACCAGCCATGCAAACACCATAGAATTACGTCAATCAGCAATATGTGTGTTCAGATGCATTCCCAACCTTGTCCATCATGAATTTGTTATCGTGACTAAATATCAATTTTCATCATAGTATCACAGGAATTCCTTAGGGCGGCAGATGCACTGAGACAAGATTTGATGTCCCAGTAGAATGGATCAGTATATCAAAGGCAAACACCACAGGCCACTAGCAAGTATTGCATTTTGAAAAGTAATGGTCAGTCACCATTGTCCAGTACTAAAACCTTTCGCAGTTGGGCAAAGAAACGGGATAAAGCTGTAAATGGGGCAGGAGGAAATAAACAGACATTATACTGGATGGATTTCTGGATGGATCAATACCCTAGACCTGTGAAGTGACCGCACCAAAGACCAGAAGCCAGTATGAAGAAATAACACCATTATTCTCCACTTTGGGGAGTTGGATAGCTTCTAAGGGGTGACGCTTAGCAGTAAAAGTCACCGTCCGAAACGGTCTTTTGAAAATGGCGTATTAATTGGCCGAGTGCAACATTAAATGTAGCCACCACAATGCCGCCTCCCAAAGCCCAACCCCTCGTCCTCGTCGTGGGAGGTGGAAACAGGTAATGCTGGCCAACGTGGCACTGGTGAAGCTGTGACTGGCTTAGCAGGCTGGCAGTGGATAAACAAATTGCTCAAGACAATATAAGGAGATACAATCGGACTGATTACAACGGAAAACGACGCGGCGAGGAAAACGGACAACGAATAAAGAAAAACGAAAAGGTTGGGACCTGGAACATTTACGGTTTGACAAACAAAGAACCAGAGATAGTATAGTTCATGACCCAGCGCAAGATCTCCATAGTGGGCATTGCAGACACCAGAAAGAAAGGAACAGGAACAAAGGAAATAGACGCCAACTATGTTCTCATTTGGAGCGGTGTAAGCAAGGAACAGAGAGCAGCACATGGCGTGGGTTTCATCCTACACCATGACAAGGCAAAAGACCTAATGAGTATGGAGTTCATTTCAGAAAGACTCTTGAAGATCGGCATTAGGGAGGACAACAAGATCAACAACTACATTCAAGTGTATGCACCATGTAATGACTCCTACTCAGATGAGGATAAGGACTCCTTCGAAAAACTCTCGGACACCATCAACAGCATCCTGGACCAAGAAGACCTGTACGTCATGGGAGATTTCAATGGCAGAGTCGGAGAGAGAAGAACACCATGGACAAAACACCTTGGTCCACACAGTGACCACAGAACACCATGCAACTACAACGGCAACTATGTATTGGAACTGTGTGCAGAGCATGACCTTATTGTCACCAACACCTTCCAGCACAGAGCCACTCAGATCTACACCTGGTACAAATGGAGCGACATCGACGTCTCATCTCAAATCGACTTCACACTAGCAAGATCTCGAATGCGGAGCAACATCAGAGACTCAAGAGCCATCCCCAACGCAGGCCTGGACACAGACCACAGGCCAATCATCACGACGTTGGTCACTCAGAAGAAGAGGAGGTTCACTAAAAAGAAGAAACAGCCGGAAAGACTCAACATACACAAGCTTCAAGACGAAGAGGTGCAGACTCAGATCAGATGCACCATCAGTGAAAAATTGGACTGTAGTGACCCTACATTACTAAACGTAGAGGAAGCTTGGGGTATCTTCAAGACAGTCCTCCTGGACACTATAAAAGAAGCCTGTGGCACCAAGAAGACAGGAGGAAGAAATAGAAAGGCAACAGCTTGGTGGAACAAAGAAGTGAAGGATGCTATCAAGGAAAAGAAGAAACTATACAAGATCTGGGTCAAGTCAAAGGATGAAGAGGACTACATCAAGTACAGACTTGCAAGAAGACACAGCAAGAAAGTTGTGAGAACAGCAAAGGAAAAGTCATGGACCCAGTATGGTGAAAAACTCTTTGAAACATGCAAAGCTTCCCCAAGAGAGTTTTACAAGAGTGTGAAAGCGATGAGAGTGCGAGATGAACCTTTCAATCCTACCACTATCATCAACGATGCAAACGGGGAAACATTGCACGAACAGGAGAAAATAGTGAAGAGATGGGAAAACTATTTCAAAGACCTACTCAACCCATCAGGAGTATGGGCACAAGACACACAGTCCCAGTTCACCCCCAGCCACCCAGACCACTCAGAACCTACCATCCTAGAGAGTGAAATAAGAAAAGCAGTGAAGACCAGTCCTAAAGGCAAGGCAGCTGGAGACGATGGCATAACAACTGAAATCGGAATTCAGTGGCTCACCACCATCTTTCAGAAAACTTGGGTGGAGAAAAAAGTACCAGAAGACTGGCAAAATGCAATAGTGGTGCCAATATGGAAGAAGAAGGGCAGCAAGAAAGACTGCAGTACCTTCAGAGGCATATCACTACTCAGCCATGTAGGGAAATGTACGCAAAGATCCTGGAGCAGCGCACTCAAGCGAAAACAGAACATCTCCTCAGTGACGCCCAATTTGGCTTCAAAAAAGGAAGAGGGTGCACCGATGCAATCTTTGCACTCCGACAACTGTGCGAGAGGGCGATCGAATACGACCGAGATCTCCATCTTGTATTCGTTGATCAAGAAAAGGCCTTTGATCGAGTCAACAGAGACAAGCTATGGAAGGTCCTCGAGCATACGACGTCAAGGGCCAGCTGCTAGACAACATTCGGGCCATCTACACCAACAGCAGGAGTGCAGTCCGCACCGCCAGTGAAACATCTGACTGGTTCCCAGTGACATCGGGAGTAAGGCAGGGCTGTAATCTCTCCCCTCTTCTCTTCGTGATCTATATGGATCAGATTACGAAGGAGGCAAACCCAGACCCTGAAGCACTCAATGAACTCATGTTTGCGGACGACCAGGCAATGGTGAACAATGACAAGATACAGCTACAGGAGCACACAGACCAGCTCAATGAAAGCTGCGAGACATACGGCATGAAGATCAGCGTCAGCAAGACCGAGGTCATGACTGTCAGTAAGAGACCAAACAAACTGGATATCAGCATCAACGGAACCCAGTTGAAGCAAGCCAATGAATTTAAGTACCTGGGCAGTATCTTCACTGAAAATGGCAAACTGGACAGAGAAATCGAGACCAGATGCCAGAAAGCCAACGCAGTCAGCTACCAACTTGCCCCTCTCCTGAAACACCCCAGCATCCCCACCAGCACTAAGGCGAAACTCATCAACACCATTTTTCTACCAACGCTGACATACCAGTGCCAGACATGGTCCCTAACTAAAGTCCTCGAGAGAAAACTGGTCACCTGTGAAATGAAATGCCTGAGGAAAGCAGTAAACAAGACAAGGCGGGACAAGATCAGAAATGAGATGATACGAGACATGGTAGGAGCAACACCAATCCTACAACACATCGAACATATGAGGATCAGGTGGTTCGGACACCTCACACGTATGCGCCTAAACCATCCAGCTCTTCGGGCATACAACACCAGATACTCTGGCTGGAGAGCCAGAGGAAGACCAAGACGACGATGGAGCGACTCCGTGGCAGACACCCTCAGAGCTCACGAGATGTCCCTTCTCCAGGCCACCCGCCTTGCTGCTGACAGACGACTGTATCTCCCCGCGACGCCCACCAGTACAAACGGAAGGAAAAAGTAAAAGTAAAGTACCACAATGCCAGGATTAAAATTCGAGTCATTGAAGTTTTGAAGTCAGGCTTTAGAGACGCGGTCAGCTAATCACAGGCGGACCTATTGATGGTCAGGGAGGGAAAGCATCCTGACCCGAATCCCCCTTCTATATAAAAGGAATAGTCAGTCAGCCCTCGGTCTCTTTTGGGGGAACCAGCTTCCAAGCTACCTCACAGGTATGTGACCCACGTTTCATTTCGTACTTTTGTTAGGTGTTGAGGATAGGGTTAGAAGTTAGAAGCATGTTTTACTTTTCAGGAAACAGAAAGAATAGAGTTGGATACATGGAAATGTTCAGTATACTTGTGAAGATTCGTTGCGCGTTTTAAGATTTCGGACCATTGGGACTTAGGCCAGTAAGAACGGTAAATTATGTCTTACGTTGAAGATGATGAATTAAACGAATGTTTTGTATTTATCATTCCATATGTGGACTACCTTTGAGAATCCTTGTCTAGTGTGGTTATTGTATTTTCTGCTCGTCTCTCTCCCATTCCTTGTTGTGTGCGTGACTTCCAAGTAGAGAAACAATTCTTCATACACATCCCCAACTCTTCATAATCAACCTCAATTCCTTATATACATTCCAAAATCCTTCTTGCGATAATAGCATCACTAGTTAAAACCTCTACCAATCTCGCTTTGCCTGACCAGCTTCTTGCTTCACCCCAGAGACAGTGATGGGGTAGCTGGTCTGTTTATTCCCCTGCTACTAAAACATGGCAGTTTCTATATTTTAAAGGCAGAAACAAATCAAAAAGTCAATATACTCATAACGAATTGAGTTCAGTAACACATTCCGTTTAAATGTGTCTTGTCTTTTGTAACACTCTGAAGAAATAACACCATCATATTCTGGACATCAAAGGTCAAATCTGAAACAGAGAATAGAGGAATGTACTAGGAAACTCTTGGAAGAGCTGGACAGCAGAAGGTCCTCAGAGGAGAAACCTCCGTCGAGAAAGTGTTTTGGCCTTTAACTCCTGACATTCTAAGGGGGCCGAGCTGCATCTAGGTCATGACTCCAGTATGCCCATCTGCTGTCGCCAATTTTTAATAGAAACGTGTCCTTATCCTGGAACCAAACCTGTGCATCTTAATTGGTCAGGTTTCTCAAGGCAAATTCACCATTGCGACGGATATCTTAACCACTTGGCTATCAGTCATCAGCAACATATGGTTGAATTTTGAACCTCATGAAATTCACTTTTGTTCCTCCTGATCCAGATCCAGATGAAGCTCTGAATGTTCAGACAAGCAGACAGAAAAACAAACAGACAAACAAAAAGACAAATGGACAGACAGATGAACAAACAGACAGTGTTAAATTATCCTTAAGCCTGAACAATATAAAAATCACACCACCACCACCACCACCCACCCCCTTAAACTAAACACACACACACACACACACACACACACACGCACACACACACACACACATACACACGCACACTCACACAGACACACACACACATTTATATTATATATATATATATATATGTGTGTGTGTGTGTGTGTGTGTGTGTGTGTGTATTTGTATATGTACATATATGTATACATATATATATATACATATGTATATATCTATATTTAAATATGTATATATATATATATACACATATTTCAATATATGTATATACACACACTTATACTGGATGTATAGCTAAGGATGTTGATTTAACGTGTGCTCTGATTTGGGTATGGTAAGTACGAATGTTTGTCTTTTCCGTTTTCATATTCATATTAATATTTTTTTCTTTTTGTCACAATAGATTTGGGATATAAAACACTGTCTGCTTTTTTTTAAAACAAGACTTCAGAAAGGAAAGAAGGTTAATTAACCTGTAAGGGGAAGGACCTGGAAAATAAACCTACCTATATATTCAGAATACATTGTAATTGGTTAAACTCCTTTTGTCAAACTCATGTTGATCACTTTACATCCCCTGTCACTGCAAGCACATCTCCCACCCTCTCTATCTTCAGCCATCTTGCAAGTCCGTCCAATATTTTCTTCCTGGGTCTACGTTGTGTTCTCTTTCCCTCCGCGTTTCTGTTGTGACCGTGGGTTTTAATTCCCCCTTTTCCTTTATAAAATGGGGTTATAAGTGTTGCTTGTCTTTTCCTAATTTTCTTTTATTAATGATTTCCTGGTGTTTGCCCCCGTCCCAAAACTGCC
>JAPXFY010002704.1:10000-25561 GCA_030674185.1 Monoplex corrugatus
GTTTTTTTCTGCTGACAACGACAGACCATTTTCTAACATGTAGTTTCCAAGACTATCTAGATCAGATTGATACAACTTCCTGATGTAATTCTGCGCTCTCTGGGGAGTTGTCTTTTTTAAAGTAATATTCATCCAGATGCATATATCATCAGCGTACTGTACCAAAACAACACGATTTGAGAGTACTCTAGGAAGATCATATATAAGGATATTAAATAAAATAGGTGCTATCACTGAACCTTGAGGAATTCCCATGTCAAGAGATCGTGAAGAAGAATAACTTGTTCCCACTCTTGCTTGAATTGTTCTATTGGCTAGATAGGACTTAACATAATTATACATATTGCCAGATAGACCAATAGATTTCAGCTTGTACAATAAACGTTTATGCCAAACTTGATCATAAGCTTTTTTCACATCAAAAAATGTTGCTAAAAGACTTTTTCTACGGGCAAATTGTTGTTTTATCTGAGTTGTAAGTTTAACCAGGTGCTCAACTGTGGATCTCCTTTTTCTGAACCTGCCTGGTTTACCGGAATAACGTTATTTCTATCACAGTAATGTATAAGTCTGTTTAGGATCAATCTTTCCATTAGTTTGCTTGTATGGGACGTCAAAGCAATAGGTCTGTAACTGTTTTTATTGTTTTTAGGCTTTCCTGTTTTTAATATGGGTATAACAACAGACTTTTGCCATACCTGTGGTACAGTTCCACTCACCCAGCACTTCTGAAAAATTTTATGTAAGAAAATAATATAATTTTCTGGAAGATGCTTAATCATTTCATTTGAAACTGCATCGACACCTACCGAACTCCTTTTGTTGTGTAGAGACAAGATAGTGTTTTTTAGTTCTTCTAAGGTGATCGGAGAATTAAACCATCGATCATTCTGAGGTATTGGATCAATGAAGATAGGGTTGTTAGCTGCCATTTCTCTGTAGTGTTTGCTGTTAGGAGACAACCCGTCTACTTTACTATTTTCAGCAAAGAGTTCTACAAAAGTTTCAGCTGTGTCCATGTCAGAAGGAAATTTGTGACATGTATCAATCATTATTGGACACGTGGGTAAATTGGCCCCGTTTTTCATTTGATTCATTTTTGTCCAGATTTTATGGAAATCCTTAAAATCAGAAATTTCTTTGGTGCAGTATGATGCCCAATAATCTTTCTTTGCTTCAGCAATGATTTTATTACACTGTATGTTAGCTTTTTTCATTTCCATGTGATCGTCGGATTTTCTGCTTTTGATGTAGATTTTGAATTTATCTTTTTTTATACTGAACTGCTTTCTCACATTCCTCTGTCCACCAAACATTACCCATACGATTATTGGACTTATAAGTTTTGAGTTTCGGGATGGAGAGGTCTGCAGCAGCTAGAACTGACTCCTGGAACTTTGAAAACATAACGTCTACATTTTCACTTTCATAATGCTTATATTCTTGATTAGCAAGAGCAGTCCGAAACAAGGACCAATCAGCGCGCACGTAATTATATTTTGGTATGATGTCAGGAGTGCTGTCTTTCATCCTGATGTTGTCATAAGTTATTGTTATGATGATAGGTAAGTGATCACTTCCCAAAGTATCTTTGTGAGTGTCCCAGGTACAGCATGGTACTAATTCTGGTGATATTAGTGACAGATCGATGGCTGTTGCCCGGTGTTTGGAAACATCAGGAATTCTAGTGACACTCCCATCATTCAAAAGGTAAAGCGCACTGTCAACTATATTTTCTACTAAACGATTGCTTGTAACAGTACAACAATCTTTTTCCCAAAACGGGGAGTGGGAATTAAAGTCTCCACCTATTAGCCATCTACCGTGCTGCAGATCCGGAATCGTATGCAGCCATTCTGTGTTGTGGTCATTTGAACCTGCTGGCAGGTAGACTGACAAAACGTTCAGGATGAAAGAATTACTGAATTGTACTGTGGCGGCACAAGCGTGTAAGTCTTCAGTTGATGTAAAAACTGGGAAATTAAATATGTGATACTGCAACTCTTTAAGTATATATATCGCAGTGGCTACCTTCTTCCCAGGATTTCCCAAGTCATATATCGGAGGATAATAATAATTTTGGAAATTGGGATGTTTGGTTGGGATAACATTAAGCGACTGCAAAATTAAAACTTCACACTGATTTGATGAGAGAAAATGTTCCAGGTATGCGGAATTGGTGGAAATAGATCTACAATTCCACTGCAAAATTTTGATTTGTGATTGTTGGCGCAATTTCATTGTTGGCTAGTCTCTTATGTTAAATTATTGGTTATTTGTTTGATAATCACGAAGACTTTGGTTTTCTATGTACGATAAAAATGGCCAGAAAGAAACCATTAATTACTTAGGCTACTATTGAAAGGTAGAACAAAAATGTAAGTAAAACTATGGGGAAAAGTCCTTCTAATAGAGATAAGAGGTGATTAAGAACAGAAACAAATTACAAATAAATGAAACAATGGTATACACGCCGTCAAATGTACGGAGATTATAGTCTGACTGAGTCCTTATAGTCTGACGAATTGTCAGAGATGATGTGGAAAAAGTCCTGTGACAGGAATCGTTGATAACTGTAGATCTACTAAAACATATCATATGGCAGCCACCACGGTTCGCAGTTATCAAAATGGTGGAACCGTCCTAGGGGGAATCTGGAGGAGTGTAGTCGTGAAGAACGTGATCGTGTTGTTCTCTTAGGGGTCTCCCAAAACAAATCTCGAACGTGTCGTCCAAGGTTCCCCGCTATCACGCTGCTTCCTCTGGCAGTGGGGTGTATATTGTCGTATAGAAAGTGCTGGTTAGTACGGAGGTTTTCATGTGAAACAAAAGAAATGTTTTTTATGTCAACAAGCTCAGCGGACAAGAAAGCGTTGAACAAATTCCGCTGAACCTCTGTATGTGCATGTCGGACAGGGGCGATCTTGCTGATAACTATCTTTGATGTTGGGTATGTTTGTGCTGCATGTTTTATGCAAGAAGCGAGACGTTGAGTAGTTGCTGCGATGTCTTTGTTATTTAGTTCGTGGACACCACAATGAAAAACGATACAGTCAGCAGGATTGTCAAATTTAGATAGTGCCTTGTCTAAAGAGCCTTTTATGTCAGGAATGTTATTCACAGCACACGAGTCTCCTTCAAAACCGTAAGATCGTCCCAGTCGTCTTGAATTGACACCTGTCAGCACCGAATCGTGGACAGTCAAAACGTAGGGAAGGTCGTGATTCTTCTTACATTGTTCTGGTATCTTCTTAGTGTGTGACGTTGTATGTTTTGGCTGTGAAGTGACGTCTTTAGTTTTTTTGATGTCATGTTGTTCTTTCCCGTCTTTGGTTTTCTTCTCGGTCGCTATTTTTGCTCGCTTTGATTTATTGCTGCTACTTTTTGTTTTGTCTGATTTTGAGGGCTGTTGGTCGTCCTGCCTGCGTGTTGGTTTCTGTTTGAGAACGTCTGCGTACGTTGGATTTGTGTCCTGGGGATCTGTCTGTGTCTGACTGTTACTGGTGATCTTGGTGGTGGTGGTTGCTGTCGACCGCTCCGAGATCTGCGCAAGCACAGTCCTTTCTAGAGAGTTTACTTGCTTGCGCAGATCCAGTACGATATTTTTGAGTTCGTCAATCGTACTCACCAGTTCCGCAGAGCTGAGTACAGGCGTGGTGTGTGTTGTCCCACTCTGCGTACCAGTGAGAACCGCGGTCGAGGCGCCATTTGTACGGACAGTCTCAGCCTTTTCGGTCTCATCTTTCATCTCTCCCTCGTCGCTAGTCGTTTGGATCTCCTGATCGGCCATTCTCACTGACGTATCTTCTTGCTTCTGCTGAGCAAGGCGGCTTCTTCTTGTCCTGGTCATTTTGGACTGATCCACGATGTCTCTGACTGCCGGAATTTTACCAAGTAGCAATCTCCGCCATCTTGAATCTCGTGTGTGTGTGTGTGTGTGTGTGTGTTGTGGAAGTGTGTTTTATAATAAAAATCAATAAATGCACACTTTAGTGCAGATATAAGAGAGAGAAAGAAAGGAAAAGGTACAGAGTGAGAGAACGAGAGAACAAGAGAGAGAGAGAGGGAGGAGAGAGAGAGAGAGAGAGAGAGAGAGAGAGAGAGAGAGAGAGAGAGAGAGAGACGAAGGAAAAGAAGAAGAAGAAGAATGCGAAGAAGAAGAATGCGAAGAAGAAGAATGCGAAGAAGAATGCGAAGAAGAAGAATGCGAAGAAGAATGCGAAGAAGAATGCGAAGAATGCGAAGAAGAATGCGAAGAAGAATGCGAAGAATGCGAAGAATGCGAAGAAGAATGCGAAGAATGCGAAGAAGAATGCGAAGAAGAAGAATGCGAAGAAGAAGAATGCGAAGAAGAATGCGAAGAAGAATGCGAAGAAGAAGAAGAATGCGAAGAAGAAGAAGAAGAAGAAGAAGAATGCGAAGAAGAAGAAGAAGAAGAAGAAGAAGAAGAAGAAGAAGAAATAATTAGACATGGAAACAGACAAATAGACAAGCAGTGATGCCAACATTAACGTTCGGATTCTGGACGATGATACATGAAACCACATTAGCGGTATGCTCACCTTTGCCCACAAGTCATGGAGCACTATTCAGATAATGTCCCATAATCACATGATCACAGTTTATCTCTTGACATATCAGGTACGAAATGATAGTCACTAATAGGGATTACTGTGGGATACCTGTCTTCGCTATTGACAACATGTCCATGCTGTCTTGCAAAGAACAGGAAATAAAGTGAACGGTAAATATAGATGTGGAGTAGGCGTTGGAGCTGAAACAAGTTTTTTTGTTTTATTTTCTGAAGTCAAAATCAAGTACAAAATGAACAATGCTATTTGCTTTCTTCAATTCTGTCTTAAAATCATACTACCCGCTAAAATAATCATTGCGTTCAGTAGAGGGGTATGATAGAGCAGATGACTGAGAGAGTACTGCAGATCTACCAGAATGGAAAAACTACATCAACAGCAACAACAACAAAAACGAAGAAACGAAAAACAAACAAACAAACAACAAAGAACAAAACAAACAAACAAAAATGCAAACAGAAACATTCAGAAATCATCAGCAGAATAAGCATGAGATCGTATATATTACTCCACTCCCATTCATCAATACAAATGAATATAATCGAGTTCATTGTGTCCAGTGAAAGCGAAATGCATTCAGACCATTTCTGCAAGAGTGAAAAGTACACCAATCTAATCAGTAACACGAGGAAATATGTCTTCTAAGCCACAATCATCATCAGAGAGAATGGAGCAAGGGGGTTGGAAGTCACATCTGCCCATGACCTCATGAAACAGCTCTTGATTTCTGGACAGCTCTAAAGGCAATGACAGAAATAGATGAAGAGTTCCAGTTGGATCTTGTAAAAGAAGAACAAAACGTGAACTCCGTAAGACTTGAAATTTACCTATGCACAGCAAGTCTCTGACAGATAGGTGGTTAAAAAGCTGTCATGATGATTATTTGCTCTTCAGACGACCGATCACACTGGAGGCGTGGTTTTGAACCTACATGGAGAAAGTAAACTGGCCACAGCAGAGGAGTATCCAAGTGTCATTATCTGGGTGTGGTCAGGTTCCCTTAGCGTGTAAGCTCTTCAGGACAGAAACATTTTCTTCATGGGAGCGTCTCCTCTAAAGCCCATTTGCTGTCCAGCTCTCCCCAGATTTTCTTTTGAAGGTTATTGTTTCTCTTTGACAGTGAGAGATAATTTTGACTTTCAGTTGTCTTAGAACTCTGATCACTTGCAATGATTGTTTTCAATCTGAATGGAATGTGACGTATCATTTGATGGACACACTATTTGTTCTGCAGTCAAGTTTTGTCAAGTATCTCTCTCTCTCTCTCTCTCTCTCTCTCTCTCTCTCTCTCTCTCTCTCTCTCTCTCTCTCTCTCTCTCTTCTCTCTCTCTCTCTCTCTCTCTCTCTCTCCTCCTCCCTTCTCTTTCTGTCTATCTTCTCTCTATTTCTCTCTCTCCTTCATCCCCCTCTGTCATCCGTCTCATCTTTTTTAACATGTCTGTTTTGTTCTGTTTTCAAAATCCACGTTCGATATTTAGATGATGTTGTATTCAGATCCTTCCTACCAACTCTGCTTTGCATTATGCTTTATTGTCAATGAGTCACACGATAACTGCTTAACGTCATGTTGCAAAATGGCTGATATCATAAAAAGAACAATAAAGAGAGAAAACAAATTTATGCACGTACCTGGAGAGATTGAGAGAGAGAGAGAGAGAGAGAGAGAGAGAGAGAGAGAGAGAGAGAGAGAGAGAGAGAGAGAGAGAGAGGGGCAGACAGACACAGAGACAGACAGACAGGGAAAGTATGAGCACCTTGAATCTAAAGCAGGAAGCATGGTTTCAGGAAAGAAGAGAAACCACACAAGAAAATGATCCTTTGTTTTATAGCCAGAAAACTGACTTGTTGGTCTCATGTATGGTTTTTCTGCAAACAAAGAACCAAAGAGGGAAAGAACCCTTACATGTTTACTAACAGACATCCATGTGAGCAGCTATGGCCATATTTGTTATCAAACCATTGGCTGCTTACTGTTCAAACTTCCGTTCCTCACTGTAAGAAAGAAATGCTTATGTATGTTAATTTTCTACATATTGCATTATCAGCAGGAGCAGCATGACCACGTAAACAACAACAACAACGAAATGAAACTGTAGCAAAAGTAACATTATTCCTCCTCCTACTACTACTGCTACTGCTGCTACTACTACTACTCTTATTGCAACTGCTGCTACTCTTACTGCTGTTGCTACTGCTGCTACTACTACTACTACTCTTATTGCAATTACTGCTGCTGCTGCTACTACTACTACTACTACTACTACTACTCTTATTGCAATTACTGCTGCTGCTGCTGCTACTACTACTACTACTACTACTACTACTACTACTACTACTACTACTACTGGTACTAGAACTACCACCACCGCCACTACCACCACCACTACTATTTCTATTACTACTGCTACTAATATCTACTACTACTACCATCTACTACTACTAATAGTACCATCATCACTTCTGCAAGTACGTAAACAATAACGTCATCAACAACATTAATGCTGCAGACAAAAAACAATCATTGTCAATCAAGGTCAAATACAGATTTTTTTTTCTTATTCTATAATTGCTTGACTGATTGCGGTTGTGTAATCGTCAAGAAATTAACAAAAATATGTGTATGAAAAACAACAGAAACAAAATAAAACAAAACAAAACAAAACAACCCTCCAATGTAATTGAATAACTGTCATGAAAATGAGGCGAAAAGAAAGTTTCGAGCCTGCAAAAATGCTAGTTGTGACAGTAAATGTGCGGGTTAAATGGGTCTTCTTGGAAAAAAAAAAAGAAGAGAATGATTATCATTTTCTTTTTACCCTCTGGATTATTCTGTCACTTAGACGTCTTTTGTTTAGAGAAATAAATATGCGTAAGAAAGTTGGAGGAAGAGAGAGAGAGAGAGAGAGAGAGAGAGAGAGAGAGAGAGAGAGAGAGGAAGAAAAAAGAATAGAGGGGAGAGAGAGAGGGGGGAAGCAAAGAGAGAGAAAGAGAGAGAGACAGACAGACAGACAGGAACAGAGAGACAAACAGACAGAGACAGACAGACAAAAAGACAAGAGACAAAGAGAGAGCAACAGACAGACAGAGGCACAGTGTGTGTGTGTGTGTGTGTGTGTGTGTGTGTGTGTGTGTGTGAGAGAGAGAGAGAGAGAGAGAGAGAGAGAGAGAGAGAGACGGAGACAGACAGAAACAGAAACAGACAGACAGACAGACATACAGAGACAGAGAGAAAGACAGACAAATAAAGAAATAGAGAATGAGAAACAGAGAAAGGGGCAGACAGACAGAAACTGGGAGACACAGACAGACAGAGAGGCAGACAGACAGGCAGATGGAAAAAAAGACAGACTAGTTAACATTCTTTATTACAGAGGGTAATAGAAAAACCCTGCTCGCTATTTTCGTCTGCATCTTTCTCCTGAAAAGTAGTGAAATTAACATACGGAGAGAGAACATGAGAAAAAGAACCTTTTCTCCGTGAATACTTCAATGCTGTTAACAAAACAGAGCAATTGAGACAAAACTACAAGCTCACATTTTCTATGTACCTTTGGAAGTTCACCCGATAATACATTTTCCAGGAGCACTTCAATAATGTTGTCAAAACAGGGTAATTGAGACTAATCTGGAAGTTTGTATTTTCTATCTACCTTTGGAAGGCCACCAAGCTTTATTTTATAAAAGCAGGCTCATCATCATCATCATCATCATCATGTACCCTGCCGCATGGCGTTGGAGATCAAGGCCCTCCATATACATCCATCCCTTGTCGCTGCAAGTACATTTTCTACCCTCACTGTCCTCAGCCACCATACAAGTCCTTCCAAGATTTTCTCCCTGGGTCTACCTGGCGTTCTCTTTCCCTCCAGCTTTCCTGTTGTGACAAGATGCTCTAATCCCCTTTTCTCATAAAATGACCTATAAATGCTGCTTGTCTCTTTCTAATCTTCTTTATCAATGATCGTCTTGTGTCTGCCTCCATCAAGACTGTCTTGTTTGTTTGTTTGTTTGTTTGTTTGTTTGTTTTTGGGGGTGGGTGAGGGTGGGGGTGGGGCTGTTCATGGAACTCTCAAAATTCTTTTCTTAGAAACCACATGTCGGCTGTATCAAACTTGTTCTGACTTTGCGTTTTGACTGTCCACGCCTGACAACTATATAACAGTATCGGTTCTATGCAACATCCAAGAACTCTCTTCCTGATGTGAATGGATAGGCTTTAAAATCATGGCCAGCCAAAACAGACTACTCAGAGGAAAAAAATGTTTTGCTTGCTGTAGTCATGAGAGACGTCAATCATAAAGGCAGCAGAGATGTGATCACTTTAATGAGTTTGGGACAAAAATACTTTATACTTCACCCTGTGTCTCATGCGGTAACAAAAGACTCTTCAATTCAAAGCAGTTTGGTGGGAAATGATGTAAGGAAAATGATGCGACGCTGTCTGAACTTTGAATCTGAAACAAGACGCTTTCTTGAATTGGTAGCTTTGATGGGAACTTGAAAGAGCACATAAAAAATGCCTTGGAAAAGAACACAGTAAGCGTAACAAGACAGACAGACAGATAGGAAAAAAAGAGAAGGAGAAGGACAGAAACAAAACGGGAAAAAAAAAGAGAGACAGTGAGAGAGAGAGAGAGAGAGAGAGAGAGAAAGAGAATGTGTGAGTGTGTGTGTGTGTGTGTGTGTGTGTGTGTGTGTGTATGTGTGTGTGTGTGTGTGTGTGTGTGTGTGTGTGTGTGTGTGTGTGTGTTGTGTGTGTGTGTGCGCGTATGAAAGAAAGAGAGATGGCGAAGAAAAGAGAGAGAAAGAGAGAGAGAGAGTGAAGGGAGAGAGAACGAGAGAGAGAGACAGACAGACAGACAGACGGACAGACAGACCAAGAGACAGAAAATAATGAGCGCATCACCTTTGGCCTATAAGAAACAGAAAGACAGAAAGAGAGAGAGAGAGAGAGAGAGAGAGAGAGAGAGAGAGACAGACAGACAGACAGAGACAGAGACAGAGAGACAGCGAGACAGAGAAAGAAAAGACACAGATAGAATGGAGAGACAGAGGGAGACAGAATAGACAATACAAAAAGAGACATACAGACAGGCAAACAGAAAGAGAGAGAGAGAGAGAGAGAGAGAGAGAGAGAGAGAGAGACAGAGACAGAGACAGAGAGATGGAGACTCAAAGTCACTAAAAGACAAGGAGAGAACAGCAATGTAAAGTAAGAGAGAAACAGAGAAAGCTACAGAAACTGAGACACACTGACTGAGAAGCAAAATATGAGCTAGTAGAGGGGGGGGGGGGGGAGAGAAAGAGAGAGGAAGAGAAAAAGACAAAGAGAGGGAGAGAGAGATGGGGGAAGCAAATAGAGAGAAAGAAAGGGAAAGAGAGAGAGACAAACAGGGAGAGACAGAGAAAGACAGACATACAGACAGACAGACACACTTACAGAGAGAGGGAAGCAAGAAAGAGAGAAAAGAGAGAGAGAGATAGAGATAGACAGAGACAGAGACAGAGAACCAAAGAGACAGAGAGACAGAGAGATAGAGAGACAGATACAGTCAGACAGACAGAGACAGTCAGACAGACAGAGATATGCTGTTGATGATGATGATGTTGATAATTTTTGTGATATTTCATTTGTCAATGGCAGAATGATTAGCTAAGGAGCTGTGGTGAGCATGCTGAGTGTTTTCATGTTTCCATATGCCAGCCATTGACATGGCTTGCAGAATCCTGACCTTGCCTATTTGGTATTCTCCATGAATACACACACACACACACACACACACACACACACACACACACACACACACACACACACACACACACACACACACACACACACACACGTACACACACACATACAGACACACACACACACACACGTACACACACACGCACACACACACACACACACACACACACACACACACACACACACACACACACACACACACACACACACACACATGAGATTTAGGTACTGCCAAGCCTTCATCCATGTTGATATACATAGGTGGAAACTTGCCAAAGCTTAAATCCCCATGTGTGTGTGTGTGTGTGTGTGTGTGTGTGTGTGTGTGTGTGTGTGTGTGTGTGTGTGTGTGTGTGTGTGTGTGTGTATGTGTGTGTGTGTGTGTACGTGTGTGTGTGTGTGTGTGTGTGTGTGTGTAGTGTGTGTGTGTGTGTGTGTGTGTGTGTGTGTGTGTGTGTGTGTGTGTGTGTGTGTGTGTGTGTGTGTGTGTGGTGTGTCGTTCAAAGCCTGCGAACTGGATCCTCTTCCAGGTTCTCTCTACTCTGACTGTCTCCCTACTCTCCTCCCATTCATCGCTGACATCATCAACACTTCTCTTCAAACTGGAACTGTCCCATATTCTTTCAAGTCTGCTATTGTTCACCCTCTCCTCAAGAAATACAATTTAGACCCAAATGAACTGAAAAATTACCGGCCTATCTCTAATCTCTCTTTCTTGTCAAAACTCATCGAAAAAGTTGTCCTCAACCAGCTGAACTCTCACCTGTCTGCCAACAATCTCCTCAATCCTTTCCAGTCAGCCTACCGCCAGTGCCATAGCACTGAAACTGCCCTGCTACACATTCTCAACAATCTCCTCCTTGCAACTGATACTGGCAAAGTCTATCTCCTCACACTCCTTGATCTGCCTGCAGCCTTTGATACCGTTGATCATGGTATTCTCCTTTCTAGACTTCATCATACTTTTGGCATATCTGACATTGCTCTCTCCTGGTTCACTTCATATTTATCAAACAGAAAACAAACTGTTCTCATTAATGGCACTTACTCTCAACCTGCATACCTGACCTGTGGTGTTCCACAAGGATCTGTCCTTGGCCCTGTTCTTTTCACTCTTTACACCTCCCCCCTGTCCACCATCATCAACTCCCACTCTATAAAACACCACTTCTATGCTGATGACACCCAACTTCTAGACATTGACACACCAGACAATATACAGCCCCTCTTGACTCGCACCACTGAGTGTTACTCGGACATTAAGATCTGGATGACGTTCAACAAACTTCAGCTTAATGACGACAAGACAGAAGCTATCCTCTTTGGCACCCGTCAGAAACTTTCTCAGCTGCCTTCTCTTTCTCTCCCATTATGTAACACATCAGTCCCAATTTCTGATTCAGCTAAAAACCTTGGTGTCTGCATTGACTCTACCCTCTCCATGAACAACTTTGTTTCTCAAACTGCCAGATCTTGCTACTATCACCTCCATCGTATAAGCCTGATCAGGAAGTATCTCTCTGTCGAAACAACTGCAAAACTCGTTCTCTCCTTCATAATGTCTCGCATTGACTATTGCAATTCACTCCTGTCTGGTCTTCCTGCCTCCACCATTCACATCCTACAGCGCATTCAAAACAATGCTGCACGCCTTGTACTCAAAAAGAAAAAAAGCTGACCACATATCTCCTCTCCTGGCATAACTTCACTGGCTCCCTGTATCAAAGCGCATACAGTACAAACTAGACACCATGTGCTACAAAAGCCTCAATAACGCAGCCCCCGATTACCTGTCAAGCCTACTTGAGATCTATGTTCCCTCACGTACCCTCCGCTCTGCCTCCGATCATCTGACGTTTCGCTTTCCACGCACTAAACTCAATACCTATGGTCCACGAGCCGTCTCTGTTTCTGGTCCACTTTCCTGGAACAAACTTCCTCTCTCTGTCCGTCAGCAACCTACTTTTGTCTCCTTCAAGTCCGCTCTCAAAACTCACCTTTTCTCTTCTGCATAAAATCCTGACCTCACTCAATCCCCTCCTCAACCTGTCTCCGCTCGGAGGGGAATCACTTTGTAATATATAATTGTATATAATATGCTCTCTATAATTTTCCATTGCTTTTATTCTTTCTCCCCATTTTAGCCGTGTGCGTTTGCGTGTGTGTGTGTGTGTGTGTGTGTGTGTGTGTGTGTGTGTGTGTGTGTGTGTGTGTGTGTGTGTGTGTGTGTGTGTGTGGTGTGTGTATGTATGTGTGTGTGTGTGTGTGTGTGTGTGTGTGTACACGGTGCGCGCGTGTGGTATGTGTACACGTGCGTATGTGTATGTGTATATGTGTGTGTTGTGTGTGTGTGTGTGTGTGTGTTTGCATGTGTGTGTGTGTGTGTGTGTGTGCATGTGTGTGTGTGTGTGGGAGATCAGACACCAGGCGTTGATTCATAATGTCCTTGTGGCTTGATGGACGCCGCGAGTGTGTTGGCTGGTGACTTCATGCTTGTCACATCTGGCGTTCAGACCACAGTACTGGCCAGCACTGCTGCACTGCTAAAAGGACAACAGACTGCGTAAATTCCTCTCCTTCAGCAAACCCTTAAGCACGCTTGTAGGCGGTCTGGCCCACGTAGATGCGGCATGCAGGCCTACCGGCTTATGGACATGCCCTGGTGCCCACTGCCTTGTGGTTGTTTCAAGAGAGACCAAAAATTAACGGGAGTAAACCCTGATAGAAAATCACCATTGCCTCGTGGTTGTCTCCAGAGCTACCAAGGTTAAGAGAATAAAAATCTGACAGAAAATCACCTCCTACCCTAGTTCCTTGTTTGTAGTCATGAAAACAACAAAGACTAGCAGACAATCCGTGTAAAAGCCAATGGAAGGCAATAGGAAACCATCATCGTATAATCCCATATAAATCATGACCAGCCACAATAAAAGAAACTTCAAAAACGACGTCCGGTAGGGGTAGTAACGCTGTGCAGGTGATATCACACGGTCATTAGCTTACTGCCATCAGATTCAAAGATATAAACGTTGCAAAATGGAATGTTAGAACAATGCTCCAGAATGAAACATTACAAAATGTCAAGATAGAAATGGAAAGATCGACAATCCAATTTTTAGGACAAAGAAAGGTGAGATGGAAGGGAGCAGGCCTGTTGATATCGGCCAAGCATATAATTATGTATTCTGGTGGGGACACACATGAAGGAGAGGTAGGCATCATATGGAAAATGACAAGTCAACGTCTATCAAAGGACACTAGGCTATATCAGACCGAGTTTTGCTGATTAGGCTGGAGGGCAAGCCGTTTGATATCAACATCATCCAAATACATGCATTAACACCCGCAAGTACTGAGGAAGAACTTGACAACTTCTATGTAGAATTAGAGACAGCCGAGGCTCAATGCAAATCACAGGACATTACAATAATAATGGGACATTTTAATGCTACAATGGGACAGGAAAAGTAAATGGCATAGTTGGGCCTCAAGTCTTTGATACGCAAAATGAAAGGAGAGAAAGACATTGCTGAGTAGGCAAAATTAATGAATTCATAATACGAAATGAGCCATCTAAAAACGAAAATGAGCATGGATGAATCCAGGAAATACCATTAGAAATCAAATTAATTACATCCTGATAGACAAGAGATGTTGACATTCTTTACTGATAGCAAAGACATTGCCAGGCGCAGACTGCAGCAGTGATCATAATCCTGTAATCAGAAAATTTAGTCTGAAACTAAAGAGAAACAAAGAAACCAAATATACAATCAAACTAAAACAAGGAGAAGAATCCACTATTAATACAGCGCCAAAGACAACAACGAGAGACAGACCAAGAAAGAGTGAGGAAGTGAGACAATGCAAGAACTAGTATAATGATTACATCACATCTGTCCATCCAAGTTGCAGTAAAGGAAAGAGATATGATTCCCTCCCATTCTGCAAGAGCAAAATAACCAGTGTTCTACATCTACATGTACTGTAGACAACTATGAGAAAGTCTGATCTAAAAAAATCTTGACTCTTAAAGACAGATGAATCGACTCCCGGAAAACTGAGCGTATATGTTTAAAACAAATGTTTGCTCCGGAGGATGTTGGCGACAGTGAGGAACAACAGACAACTATGAAAAACACATTAAGTGAAGCTTGTGAAGAAATCCCTAGAGATAAAAAAAAATGCAAGAAGAACCGGATGACAAAAGAAATTGATTGTAGGCTTGATAGATGAATAAAGGAAGGTAAAAGGAAAATAGGAAAAATACAAAAGAATATATCAGGAAATTAGGAATAAGTGCAATAAAACTAAGGACATCTGGCCAGAAACAAAATACAAAGAAACAGAATACCGACAGACCCTAAGCAAATGGTACAACATTGAGACAAGCTGATAAGTGTACATATCTGGGAACAGTTGTCTCTCCAGATGGCAGATGCACATTATAAATAACCAGCACAACTGGCCACTAAAATAAATAAACATTCTTACCAACAAGTGCCTACCAATTAACAACAGGAAGAGAGTTCTTCGGTGTTATGTATGATTAATATTGTTGTAGGAATGTCAAACATGAACATCCACACAAGAAAAGCGACAAAATTGAGGCAGCTGAAAAAAAGTGGTTTCTAAGAAGAATAGTCAGACTCCATGGACAGAAAAGAAATCAAATGAGACAGTCTTGAAAGAGACAAACACAAACAGAACATCAATAAAGATAAAAAAAAAACCACACACAATCAACCCATACAGGGCATTTTATGAAGCAAACAAAATTTGAGCACCTAGTCACAACAGGAAAACTAGACGGAAAAAATACCAGGCAGACCCAGAGAAAAAAATATTAGACATATTTGCAGAGAGGATGAGAAAACAAATCAACAACAACATCAACAACAACAACGACGACGACGACGACGAAGACAGCAACAAAATATGACTAAAGATAACTTCACATGGAGGGCCATGATCGCCGAAAAATGAGCCAAGGCATATGATGATGATGATGAACCCAACAACTTTCGATTAGAAATCCACTGACTACCCACTTGAGACCAGATGTCGAGAGAGAGAGAGAGAGAGAGAGAGAGAGAGAGAGAGAGAGAGAGAGAGAGAGAGAGAGAGAGAGAGAGAGAGAGAGAGAGAGAGAGAGAGAGAGAACAGAGACAGAGAGAGACAGAGAGAGACAGAGAGAGACAGAGACAGAGAAACAGAGAC
>JAPXFY010002705.1:0-10000 GCA_030674185.1 Monoplex corrugatus
ACACATGACACTGTTCAGGTGACTTTGGGAAGGACCTTTCCCCGAGGTGCACAAGGGAGAAAACCCACGATGAATATGCATAAAGTCTAACTGATTTTGCTCCTGTGGTGTGAATGACTATGGCATCTTTAGATTCTTGAGGAAGTTTTTATTTCTGCTATAGAATTGTCGGCTTTTCCAGGAGCATCTCGCCTCCATGTTTGTAGATATCTGCAGGAATACTATCAGCTCCTGTGCCTTCTTAGGCGAGGTTTGTCTCAGGGCTTTGGTAATCTTGGCACTGGGCTGTGGTTCTGCCAGAGATCTCATTACTGGCCAATGGACAAGTGCTGCAATAGCTTCACTCACAGATTGACAACCACTGTTCAGTAGTGTGTTAAAGTGCTCAGTTCAGTGTAATAAACTTCCAGTTCTCACTGTCAGCAGAAAGGAATGGTCAGAGATAAGGATCGGAATTGAGCCAGAAGCCTTGGTGTCGGTATCCGTACACTGTCGTAAGCTACAATGGAACATCTTCATTTTACTGGCATCAGCCACAGCCTGGAGTTCTGCAATGGTTTTTCATCCGCCGCAGGTTTTGTTAATAAGCTGTTTGTTTTTTTGCCAGCATTTTTGCCTTGTCTTCTCAAGACATTGTCGCTGAACTGTTCCTTGTCAGTAGCATGCAGTTTGTCACAAAGCTTGGGGATGTCTTCGTCACGTTCATCATAGCGATCCCTATGTTCACAAGTTTCAAAACAACATCAGCCACAGCAGCGGATGAAAAACCATTCTAGTAAAATGAAGATGTTCCATTGTAGCTTGAAACACCAATGCAGCCAGGGATACCTGTAAACCTCTGCTGAAGTGGACATTCGTCCATTTGCAAAACCTGAAAGACACCCTTCAAGACAAGCTCCAGGATAATAACTCCACATAGGTCTTGAGAGACAGAGACAGAGACACAGAGAGAGACAGACAGACAGACAGAGACAGAGACAGAGAATGTAGAAGCAAAATGAGAATCTTCCAAGAAGCCTTAAACAGCTGTTCAAAGCTTCCTGAAAGATTGTCATTCAAGCTAACGAGCTGTTCATCCCCAGTGTGTGCTAGTGGTGATGAGATGTGTAGTGCAGCTGACTCCTGTACGTCACTTCTGTCTGTCTGGTCCACGGTCACATAACCAACCATGGACCATGGCTTGCAGATGAGGCGTTTCCACATAATACATGTAGTGAACTTGTTCTTTTGCTTACAAGGGTGTTGGTGTTGGTGTTGGTGTTGGTGTTGGTGTTGGTGTTGGTGTTGATGTTGGTGTTGTTGGTGTTGTTGTGTTGGTGTTGGTGTTGTTGTTGTGTGTGTTGGTGTTGGTGTTGGTGTTGGTGTTGGTGTTATGTGTTGGTGTTGGTGTTGGTGTTGGTGTTAGTGTTGGTGTTAGTGTTGGTGTTGGTGTTGGTATTGATGTTGGTGTTGGTGTTGGTGTTGGTGTTGGTGTTGATGTTGATGTTGTGTTGGTGTTGTGTTGGTGTTGGATGTTGGTGTTGTGTTGTTTGGTGTTGGTGTTGGTGTTGGTGTTGGTGTTGGTGTTGGTGTTGTTGTGTTGGTGTTGGTGTTGATGTTTGTTTGTGTTGGTGTTGGTGTTGGTGTTGGTGTTGTGTTGGTGTTGGTGTTGGTGTTGGTGTTGGTGTTGGTGTTGGTGTTGGTGTTGTGTTGTGTTGTGTGTGTTGGTGTTGTGTTGTGTTGCTGTGTTGGTGTTGGTGTTGGTGTTGGTGTTGGTGTTGGTGTTGCGTTGGTGTGGTGTTGATGATGCTGAGTACATGTGACAACAACCTCAGTCATTGTGTTGTACTTCACAGTATAATGGTGTCTATGTACACGTGAACTTGTTTCTTTGCTGGAAGAGAGTGTGTTGGTGTTGGTGTTGGTGTTGTTGGTGTTGGTGTTGATGTGGGTGTTGGTGTTGGTGTTGGTGTTGATGTTGGTGTTGGTGTTGATGTTGGTGTTTGTGTTGATGTTGGTGTTGGTGTTGATGTTGGTGTTGGTGTTGGTGTTGGTGTTGGTGTTGATGTTGGTGTTGGTGTTGATGTTGGTGTTGGTGTTGGTGTTGATGTTGATGTTTATGTTGGTTGTTGATGTTGGTGTTGGTGTGTGTGTTGGTGTTGGTGTTGGTGTTGGTGTTGATGTTGGTGTTGGTGTTGATGTTGGTGTTGGTGTTGATGTTGGTGTTGGTGTTGGTGTTGGTGTTGGTGTTGGTGTTGGTGTTGGTGTTGATGTTGTGTTGGTGTTTGGTGTTGATGTTGGTGTTGGTGTTGATGTTGGTGTTGGTGTTGGTGTTGATGTTGGTGTTGGTGTTGATGTTGATGTTGGTGTTTGGTGTTGGTGTTGTGTTGGTGTTGGTGTTGGTGTTGATGTTGATGTTGGGTGGTGTTGGTGTTGATGTTGGTGTTGGTGTTGGTGTTGGTGTTGATGTGGTGTTGGTGTTGGTGTTGTGTTGTGTTGGTGTTGATGTTGATGTGTGTGTTGGTGTTGGTGTTGATGTTGTGTTGTGGTGTTGGTGTTGGTGTTGGTGTTGGTGTTGGTGTTGGTGTTGGGTGTTGGTGTTGTGTGTGTTGGTGTTGGTGTTGGTGTTGTGTTGGTGTTGGTGTTGGTGTTGGTGTTGTGTTGTGGTGTTGGTGTTGGTGTTGATGTTGGTGTTGTGTTGGTGTTGGTGTTGGTGTTGGTTTTGGGTGTTGGTGTGTGATGTTGGTGTTGTGTTGGTGTTGGTGTTGGTGGGTTGGTGTTGGTGTTGTTTGGTGTTGGTGTTGTGTTGGTGTTGGTGTTGGTGTTGTGTGGTGTTGATGTTGGTGTTGGTGTTGGTGTTGGTGTTGTGTTGGTGTTGAGTTGGTGTTGGTTGTGTGTGTTGTTGTGGTGTTGGTGTTGTGTTGGGTGTTGGTGTGGTGTTAGTGTGTTGGTGTTGGTGTTGGTGTGGTGTTGTGTTGTTGTGTTGTTGGTGTGTTGTGTTTGTATGTTGGTGTTGTGTTGGTGTTGGTGTTGGTGTTGGTGTTGTGTGTTTGTGTTGGTGTTGGTGTGTTGTGTTGTGTGTGGGGTGTTGGTGTGTGTTGTGTTGGTGTTGTGTGGTGTTGGTGTTGTGTGTGTTGATGTGTGTTGGTGTTGGTGTTATGTTGGTGTTGGTGTTGGTTGTGTTGGTGGTTGGTGTTGGTGTTGGTGGTGTGGAGTGTTTGTGTTGGTTTGGGTGGTGTTGGTAGTTGGTTTGGGTGTGGTGTTGGTGTTGGTGTTCTGTTGGTTTGGGTATTGGTGTTGGTGTTGTGGTGTTGTGTGGTTTTGGTGTTGGTGGTTGTTGTTTGTTTTGGTGTTGTGTGTTGTGTTGGTGTTGGTGTGTGTGGTTGATGGTGTTGTGGTGTGTGTTTTTTGGTTGGTGTTGGTTTGGTTGGTGTGTGATTGTTGGTTGTTTTGTTGTGTGGGTGTTGGTGTTGATGTTGGTGTTGGTGTGGTTGTTGTGTTGGTGTTTGGTGTTGGTGTGGGTACATGTGACAACAACATCAGTCATTGGCGTTGTACTTCACAATACTGTGGTGTCCAGGGACCTGTGTCCAAACGGTGTAGCCCACTGCCACATGAACGTTGAAGTTTCCAACAATGATGAGGTTGTCTCTGTGGCTGCTTACAGCAATCAGATGGATGTCCTCTTCATAGAATTCTACCTTGACGTCACCTACATTTGTCATCGTTGAAGAACAAGCGCTGGTAACTGTATCAAGACACAAAGTCATCAAGCGCCAGGCTGTCCTCTGTCCTACCCAGCTTGGCCATTTCCACATTAAAGATCCTTCAATCATCTTGCTGCTTTCCAACTTAGCACAAGGTGTACACTTCTTCTACTTTCTCCAGCTGAGTTTCGTATACAAGTATAGGTCTCATCAACAAGACAGCTAGATCATTCTTATGGCAAGACAACATCATGGAGACAGCTAGATCATTCTTATGGCAAGACCACATCCTGGAGACAGCTAGATCATTCTTATGGCAAGACAACATCCTGGAGACAGCTAGATCATTCTTATGGCAAGACCACATCCTGAAGACAGCTAGATCATTCTTATGGCAAGACAACATCCTGGAGACAGCTAGATCATTCTTATGGCAAGACCACATCCTGGAGACAGCTAGATCATTCTTATGGCAAGACAACATCCTGGAGACAGCTAAATCATTCTTATGGCAAGACAACATCCTGGTCTCACACAAGACAGCTAATCATTCTTATGGCAAGACAACATCCTGGTCTCACACAAGACAGCTAGATCATTCTTATGGCAAGACAACATCCTGGTCTCACACAAGACAGCTAGATCATTCTTATGGCAAGACAACATCCTGGTCTCACACAAGACAGCTAGATCATTCTTATGGCAAGACAACATCCTGGTCTCACACAAGACAGCTAGATCATTCTTATGGCAAGACAACATCCTGGAGACAGCACTAGATCATTCTTATGGCAAGACAACATCCTGGAGACAGCTAAATCATTTTATGGCAAGACACACCTGAACACTAGATCATTAGCAACACAACTGGAACAGCTAATCATTCTTATGGCAAGACAACATCCTGGTCTCACACAAGACAGTTAATCATTCTTATGGCAAGACCACATCCTGGTCTCACACAAGACAGCTAGATCATTCTTATGGCAAGACAACATCCTGGTCTCACGACAAGACAGCTAGATCATTCTTATGGCAAGACAACATCCTGGTCTCACACAAGACAGCTAGATCATTCTTATGGCAAGACCACATCCTGGAGACAGCTAGATCATTCTTATGGCAAGACCAACATCCTGGAGACAGCTAGATCATTCTTATGGCAAGACAACATCCTGGTCTCACACAAGACAGCTAAATCATTCTTATGGCATGACAACATCCTGGAGATCAAGGTTTTACGCCGTTCTGGTCTGTGGTGTATGTCCAGTAGTACTGGACAGTGCATGCATCAAAGGTTACAAGGTTTGCTGTCTGCCTTCTTGTTGATACTGTTTGCACTGCACAATTAGATGACCAGCCAGACGCAGTTATCTGCCAGGTACACAGCAGACAAGTCTTTGAATGGTTCACTTAATCCTCCCTCCCCCTTCACCCCCATGTTAGAGACAGCAATGCTATGGCTGGGAAGGTCTGTTGTGTTGATGTAGGACACTGTACTGTAACACCACATCTGTCACACGTCTGTGGTGGACAGCCATCATCCCACAGCTGTCTACGTCACCAGTGTTATCAAGACACGTACACCAGCATCCTCTGATCCCCACCCCCCATCACCACTCTACATTTCCACTCTACATCACCACCCTACATCACCACTCTACATCACCACTCTACATCACCACTCTACATCACCACTCTACATCACCACTCTACATCACCACTCTACATCACCACCCTACATCACCACCCTACATCACCACTCTACATCACCAGTCTACATCACCACTCTACATCACCACTCTACATCACCACTCTACATCACTACTCTACATCACTACTCTACATCACTACTCTACATCACTACTCTACATCACTACTCTACATCACCACTCTACATCACCATTCTACATCACTACTCTACATCACACCACTCTACATCACCACTCTACATCACTACTCTACATCACACCACTCTACATCACCACTCTACATCACCACTCTACATCACTACTCTACATCACACCACTCTACATCACCATTCTACATCACTACTCTACATCACTACTCTACATCACTACTCTACATCACCACTCTACATCACCACTCTACATCACTACTCTACATCACACCACTCTACATCACCACTCTACATCACTACTCTACATCACACCACCTACATCACCACTCTACATCACCACTCTACATCACTACTCTACATCACTACTCTACATCACCACTCTACATCACCACCCTACATCACTACTCTACATTACCACTCTACATCACCACTCTACATCACCACTCTACAATCACTACACTACATCACCACTCTACATCACCACTCTACATCACACCACTCTACATTAACCACTCTACATCACCACCCTACATCACTACTCTACATCACCACTCTACATCACTACTCTACATCACCACTCTATATCACCACTCTACATCACCACTCTACATCACCACTCTACATTACCACTCTACATCACCACTCTACATCACTACTTTACATCACCACCCTACATCACCACCCTACATCACCACTCTACATCACCACTCTACATCACTACTTTACATCACCACCCTACATCACAACCCTACATCACCACCCTACATCACCACCCTACATCACCACTCTAAATCACCAGTCTACATCATCACCCTACATCACCACTCTACATCACCACTCTACATCACCACTCTACATCACCACTCTACATCACCACTCTACATCACCACCCTACATTACATCACCACTCTACATCACCACTCTACATCACCACTCTACATCACCACTCTACATCACCACTCTACACACTCTCTACATCACCACTCTAATCACCACTCTAATCACCACTCTACATCACCACTCTACAACACCGTCTACACAACCACTTATCATCTATTTACATACCACCACATCACCACCTACATCACCTATCTAATCAATACAACATCCTACTTTACATCACACCACATCACACCCCTAATCACATCCTACATCACACTAACAACCACCTGACATCAAGTCTTACCTCATACCTACATCACACTCGTACATCACCATAGTAATCACCAGTCATCATCAACATCTACATAGCATCTGATCCCACCCTATCTTATAACTACATACCTTATACCACTCTACACAACTCTACATCACCACCCAAGCATTATCATCACCACTTACACACCCCCCACACAATCTTAATCCCCTATCTCTCACACTCTCACACCCTCTACACCCCACTTAAGACACCATGCTACATCACCATCTACTCCTATTTACACAGTACTGCTAATCCACCACTCACATCTGTCACCCCAGTCTGTGATCACCACACCCCATCATCACACACTCTACATCACCATCTCAACACACTACACACCATCTACATCACCACCCTCATTACCCCCCCCTCACCCTCTACATCACCACTCTACATCACCACTCTACATCACCACCTACTAATCACCACTCTATATCACCACTCTACATCACCACTCTACATCACCACCTACATTACATCACCACTACTACTACATCACCACTCTACATCACCACTCTACATCACCACCCTACAGTTAATCATCCAATTAGAATCAGCCACTCTACTCCCCTCCACACGACTCTCTCAACCACCCTTCAACAGTCAAACTCTATCACCAAATTAATTTTCAAAGCCGCAAATTTCACACCATTGCATCACCTCTTTTTAACACCACTCTACTCTACCGATTCAACATCAACAATTACATACCAACTGCTATCATTTCAATTTCATCTCGCACTCTCCACCACTACATCCACTCTACATCCCCAACTCTACATTCCTCCTCGTTTCCCCACTCTACTCCCCCTCTCCCTCCCCCACCCTAATCACCACTACATAATCTACATGTACATCACCATTCAATAGAAAGCACACCAAGAGCTGGTCGTTGTGCTGAAACTCTGTTGCGGGTTTGATTGAATTCCTAACTGTACACTCTTCTCCACCTACAGCCCTCCTACTACTTCCTTTAAATTCACCTGTAAAACTCACTATGTCCGCCGTACATTGAACCTAATTTTCCTGCGCCATGTTGCGTGCGTGGTGTCGTCTGTTGCGTGTGAGAGTGCCCCCGTGTTGTTTGTTGTGTGGTTGTTGTGTTGTGCGTGGTGTACCAGCATTCGTTCTGCTGTACCACCGTAGACAGCCACGTGTAAAACACCTTGAGCTGCTACAGTGGTTGTTGTTGTGTTGTTGTTGTTGTTGTTGTTGTTGTTGACAGTGTCACCAGTGTGCTGTTCTGTCTGTACTGTCCACACATGTAGTGACAGCCACGTGTACAACACCTTGTGTTGTTGTTGTTGTTGTTGTTGTTATTGTTGTTGTTGTGTTGTTGTTGTTGTTGACAGTGTGACCAGGTGTGTTGTTCTGTCTGTACTGTCCATGCCTGCATGTATGTGTTTATGTGTATTTCTTGTATTATGTATTTTGTTGAAAATGTGTTCTCCCCTCCCATTTCACCACTTTACTCCTCCTTTTCAAATTTGTGAAGCGCTGTGAGTCCATAGAAAGCGCTATAAAAATCTCCATACTTACTTACTTACTTACTTACATCACCACTCTACATCACCACCCTACATTACATCACCACCCTACATCACCACTCTACATCACCATTCTACATCACCATTCTACATCACCACTCTACATCACCACTCTACATCACCACTCTACATCACCACTCTACATCACAATTCTACATCACACCACTCTACATCACCACTCTACATCACCACTCTACATCACCACTCTACATCACCACTCTACATCACCACTCTACATCACCACTCTACATCACCACTCTACATCACCACTCTACATCACCACCCACATCACCACCCTACATAAGTCACCACTCTACATCACCACTCTACATCACCACTCTACATCACCACTCTACATCACCACCCTACATCACTACTCTACATCACCACTCTACATCACCACTCTACATCACACCACTCTACATCACCACTCTACATCACCACTCTACATCACCACTCTACATTACCACTCTACATCACCACTCTACATTACTACTCTACATCACCACTCTACATCACCACTCTACATCACACCACTCTACATCACCACTCTACATCACCACTCTACATCACCACTCTACATCACCACTCTACATCACCACCCTACATCACTACTCTACATCACCACTCTACATCACCACTCTACATCACACCACTCTACATCACCACTCTACATCACCACTCTACATCACCACTCTACATCACCACTCTACATCACCACTCTACATCACAATTCTACATCACACCACTCTACATCACCACTCTACATCACCACTCTACATCACCACTCTACATCACCACTCTACATCACCACTCTACATCACCACTCTACATCACCACTCTACATCACCACTCTACATTACCACTCTACATCACCACTCTACATCACCACTCTACATCACCACTCTACATCACCACTCTACATCACCACTCTACATTACCACTCTACATCACCACTCTACATCACCACTCTACATCACCACTCTACATCACCACTCTACATCACACCACTCTACATCACCACTCTACATCACCACTCTACATTACCACTCTACATCACCACTCTACATCACCACTCTACATCACCACTCTACATCACCACTCTACATCACTACTCTACATCACCACTCTACATCACACTCTACATCACTACTCTACATCACTACTCTACATCACTACTCTTTATCACTATTCTACATCACTATTCTACATCACCACTCTATATCACCACTCTACATCACTACTTTACATCACCACCCTACATCACCACTCTACATCACCACTCTACATCACCACTCTACATCACCACTCTACATCACCACTCTACATCACCACTCTACATCACTACTCTACATCACTACTCTACATCACTATTCTACATCACTATTCTACATCACTACTTTACATCACCACTCTACATCACCACTCTACATCACTACTCTACATCACCACTCTACATCACTACTCTACATCACTATTCTACATCACCACTCTACATCACCACTCTACATCACCACTCTACATCACCACTCTACATCACTACTTACATCACCACCTACATCACTATTCTACATCACCACTCTACATCACTACTTTACATCACCACTCTACATCACTATTCTACATCACCACTCTACATCACTACTCTACATCACCACTCTACATCACCACTCTACATCACTACTCTACATCACTACTACTCTAC
>JAPXFY010002705.1:15000-25550 GCA_030674185.1 Monoplex corrugatus
CCTCCCTCTCTCTCCTCCCTCTTCTATCTTTTTTCTCTCTCTCTACCATCCTCTCTCCCTCTCCTCCCTCTCTTTCTATCTTTTTTCTCCCTCTCTACCTCCCTCTCTCTCTCTCTCTCTTTCTATCTTTTTTCTCCCTCTCTAACCTCCCTCTCTCTCTCTCCCTCTTTCTATATTTTTTTCTCTCTCTCTACCTCCCCTCTCTCCCTCTTCCCTTTCCTCTCTTTCTATCTTTTTTCTCCTTCTCTACCTCCCTCTCTCTCTCTCCCTCTTTCTATCTTTTTTCTCCCTCTCTACCTCCCTCTCTCCCTCTCTCTCTCTCTTTCTATCTTTTTTTCTCTCTCTACTCTCTCTCCCTCTCTCTCCTCTCTTTCGATCTTTTTTTTCTCTCTCTACCTCCCTCTCTCTCTCTCTCTCTCTTTCTATCTTTTTTTCTCTCTCTCTCTACCTCCCTCTCTCCCTCTCTCCCTCTCTTTCTATCTTTTTTCTCTCTCTCTGTTTCTATCTTTTTCTCTCTCTCTACCTCCCTCTCTCCCTCTCTCTCTCTCTTTCTATCTTTTTTTCTCTCTCTCTACCTCCCTCTCTCTCCCTCTCTCTTTCTATCTTTTTTCTCCCTCTCTACCTCCCTCTCTCCCTCTCTCCCTCTTTCTATCTTTTTTCTCTCTCTCTACCTCCTCCTCCTCTCTCCCTCTCTCCCTCTCTCTCTCCTCTTTCTATCTTTTTTTTCTCTCTCTCTCTCTACCTCCCTCTCTCTCTCTCTCTTTCTATCTTTTTTTTCTCTCTCTCTCTACCTCCCTCTCTCTCTCTCTCTCTCTCTTTCTATTTTTTCTCTCTCTACCTCTCCTCTCTCCCTCTCTCCCTCTCTCCCTCTCTCCCTCTCTCTCTCTCTCTCATTCTATCTTTTTTTCTCTCTCTCTCTCTACCTCCCCTCTCTCTCTCTTTCTATTTTTCTCTCTCTCTCTCTACCTCCCTCTCTCCCTCTCTCTCTCTCTTTCTATTTTTTTCTCTCTCTCTCTACCTCCCTCTCTCCCTCTCTCTCTCTCTCTTTCTATCTTTTTTTTCTCTCTCTCTACCTCCCTCTCTCCTCTCTCTCTCTCTCTCTTTCTATCTTTTTTCTCTCTCTCTTTCTTTCTTTCTCTCTCTCTCTCAGTCTTTTCTCTCTCTCTACCTCCCTCTCTCCCTCTCTGTCTCTCTTTCTATTTTTTTTTTCTCTCTGTACCTCCCTCTCTCCCTCTTTCTCTCTCTCTCTACATGTATCTTTTTTTCTCTCTCTCTCTCTCTACCTCCCTCTCTCCCTCTCTCTCTCTCTTTCTATCTTTTTTCTCTCTCTACCTCCCTCTCTCCTTCTCTCTCTCTCTTTCTATCTTTTTTCTCTCTCTCTTTCTTTCTTTCTCTCTCTCTCTCTGTCTCTTTCTCTCTCTCTCCCTCCCTTTCTCCCTCTATCTCTCTCTTTCTATCTTTTTTCTCTCTCTTTCTTTCTCTCTCTCTCTCTTTCTCTCTCTCTCTCTCTCCCTCTCTCTCTCTCCTTCTCTTTCTCTCTTTTCTCTCTCTCTTTCCTTCTCTCTCTCTCTCTCCCCCCCTCTCTCTCTACTTTTCTCTCCCTCCCTCTCTCCCTCTCTCTTTCTTTCTCTCTCTCTTTTTCTCTCTCTCTCTCTTTCTGTCTCTCTTTCTCTCTCTCTCTTCATCTCTCTCTCTCTTTTTCTCTTTCTCTGTCTTTCTCTCTCTGTCTCTGTCTCCCCCCTCTCTCTCTCCATCTATAATAATAATAATAATTTAATAATAATTACAATATTTATATAGCACAATATCTTAATAAAATCAAATCTATGCGCTGAAACAGACACACACGCACGCACGCACACACACGCACGCACGCGCAACACGCACACGCACGCACGCCACACCACACACACACACACACACACACACACACACACACACACACACCGCATGGCTATAAATGGGGAGAAAGAATAAAAGCAATGAAAAATTATAGAGAGCATATTATATACAATTATATATTACAATGTGATTCCCCTCCGAGCGGAGACAGGCTGCAGAGGGGATTGAGTGAGGTCAGGATTCTATGCAGAGGAGAAAAGGTGAGTTTTGAGAGCTGACTTGAAGGAGACAAAAGTAGGTTGCTGACGGACCGAGAGAGAAAGTTTGTTCCAGGAGAGTGGACCAGAAACAGAGAAGGCTCGTGGACCATAGGTATTGAGCTTAGTGCGTGGAAAGCGAAAAGTCAGAGGATCGGAGGCAGAGCGGAGGGCACGTGAGGGAAGATAGATCTCAAGTAGGCTTGACAGGTAATCGGGGGCTGCGTTATTGAGGCTTTTGTAGCACATGGTGTCTAGTTTGTACTGTATGCGCTTTGATACAGGGAGCCAGTGAAGTTGTGCCAGGAGAGGGGATATGTGGTCAGCTTTTTTCTTTTTGAGTACAAGGCATGCAGCATTGTTTTGAATGCGCTGTAGGACGTGAATGGTGGAGGCAGGAAGACCAGACATGAATGAATTGCAATAGTCAATGCGAGACATTATGAAGGAGAGAACGAGTTTTGCAGTTGTTTCGACAGAGAGATACTTCCTGATCAGGCTTATACAATGGAGGTGATAGTAGCAAGATCTGGCAGTTTGAGAAACAATGTTGTTCATGGAGAGGGTAGAGTCAATGCAGACACCAAGGTTTTTAGCTGAATCAGAAATTGGGACTGATGTGTTACATAATGGGAGAGAAAGAGGAGGCAGCTGAGAAAGTTTCTGACGGGTGCCAATGAGGATAGCTTCTGTCTTGTCGTCGTTAAGCTGAAGTTTATTGTGTGTCATCCAGTTCTTAATGTCCGAGTAACACTCAGTGGTGCGAGTCAAGAGGCGCTGTATATTGTCAGGTGAGTCACTGTCTTGAAGTTGGGTGTCATCAGCATAGAAGTGGTGTTTTATAGAGTGGGAGTTGATGATGGTGGACAGGGGGGAGATGTAAAGAGTGAAAAGAACAGGGCCAAGGACAGATCCTTGTGGAACACCATAGGTCAGGTATGCAGGTTGAGAGTAAGTGCCATTGATGAGAACAGTTTGTTTTCTGTTTGATAGATATGAAGTGAACCAGGAGAGAGCAATGTCAGAGATGCCAAAAGTATGATGAAGTCTAGAAAGGAGAATACCATGATCAATGATATCAAAGGCTGCAGACAGATCAAGGAATGTGAGTAGAGAGACTTTTCCAGTATCAGTTGCAAGGAGGAGATTGTTGAGAATTTTTAGTAGGGCAGTTTCAGTGCTATGGCAGTGGCGGTAGGCTGACTGGAAAGGATTGAGGAGATTGTTGGCAGACAGGTGAGAGTTCAGCTGGTTGAGGACAACTTTTTCGATGAGTTTTGACAAGAAAGAGAGATTAGAGATAGGCCGGTACTTTTTCAGTTCATTTGGGTCTAAATTGTATTTCTTGAGGAGAGGGCGAACAATAGCAGACTTGAAAGAATCTGGGACAGTTCCAGTTTGAAGAGAAGTGTTGATGATGTCAGTGATGAATGGGAGGAGAGTAGGGAGACAGTCGGAGTAGAGAGAATCTCTTTCTGTCTGTCAGTTTGTCTGTCTATCTGTCTGTCTGTCTCTGTCTTTCTCTCATTCTCTCTGTGTGTCTCTCTGTCTCTCTCTATCTCTGTCTCTCTGTCTGTTCTCTCTCTCTATTTGTCTGTCTCTCTCTCCCGCTGTCTCTCTGTCTCTCTCATTGTATCTCAGTGTCTGTCTCGGTCTCTCTGTCTGTCTCTGTCTGTCTGTCTGTCTGTCTCTGTCTCTGTCTCTGTCTCTGTCTCTCTCTCTCTCTCTCTCTCTCTCTCTCTCTCCTCTACGCTCTCTCTTTTCCTCCCTCTGTTTGACTTGCACTGTATTTTTTTGCTGAAGGAAGCATGACAAATTGTAATCAGGTTCATTACCAAATGTGGCAGGCCTGACCTTGTTGTTGTTACTGACACATGGAGCCAAAAATGCCAGCAGTTTGTGTGGTTCCATTGTGGGGGCACTGTGGTGGTTTTGGCTTTGTCTTGCCTCCGGGAAATATTCTTCCGTCTGAGTGTGACCTGTTGGCATTCCTTGTTCACAACTTGACTTTAGGGCGTTTTGGCTTGTTTGCTCTTGATGTCAAACGGAATAGATTGAAGTCTCTGTGTGTGGCAAATTGCCTCTCTGCTTGTTCGGTTCTCTCTCTCTCTCTCTCTCTCTCTCTCTCTCTCTCTCCTCCTCTCTCTCTCTCTCTCTCTCTCTCTCTTCTTCTCTCTCTCTCTCTCTCTCTCTCTCTCTCTCTCTCTCTCTCTCTCTCTCTGTGTCTTTGCGTCTGTCTGTCCTTCTCTGTCTGTCTGTCTGTCCGCGGATTTATTCTATCATCATTATCATCATCAAGTGCCTTGCCACATGGCGTGGCGATCATGGCCTTCCATTTGTTTCTATCCTTTGTTGTCTCCAGCGCCTCTTCCACCCTCTTTGTCTTCAGCCACTCTGCAAGTCTGTCCAATATTTTCTCCCTGGGCCTACCTGTGCTTTCTTTCCCTGCAGCTTTCCTATCGTGCTCCAATTCTGTCAATGCTATAGTTGACTCTGCTAAGTCTGCCTTTTACAATGCGAAAATTATTGCATGTTCTACATTAAAACAGCTATATTTTGTTACTAATACCCTCCTTGGCAAATCAGATAAATCTCCTCTCCCATCATGCTTTCCCCCTGCCCATCTAGCACAACATTTTTCAGATTTTTTCATTGATAAAATTAGGTCCATCCGTTCCAGTCTTGACTCCCAACCCATCTCTCAACCTCCTATTCCCGACCCTCTGTTTCAAGGCACACCACTTATTTCTTTTCAGCCTGCTTCTGAAACTACTATCCGCAATGTAATCCGCCATTCTGACATCAAGACCTGTGAGCTTGATCCTCTTCCAGCATCTATCTTAACACACTGCCTAGATACTTTGCTCCCTCACTTCACAACTGTCATCAACAATTCCCTGTCATCTGGTATTTTTTCCCACTTCCTTCAAATCTGCCCTGGTCAGACCTCTTTTAAAGAAACCTAGTCTTGACCCCAATAACCTCAAAAACTATCGACCTGTTTCCAACCTACCTTTCTTATCCAAAGTCCTTGAAAAAATTGTTCTCGCACAGATCTCTGATCATATCACCGCCAACAACCTCTCTTACCCTTATCAGTCGGCTTATCGCACTGGACACAGCCCTGAAACTGCTCTTGTAAAAATTGCAAATGATATTCTGACTGCTCTTGATCAAAATCAAATCTCTCTTCTATCTCTCCTTGATCTCTCGGCTGCATTCGACACCATCGACCATTCTATCATGCTCACACGTCTCCATAAAGTGTTCGGTATCTCTGACATCGCTCTGTCTTGGTTCCAGTCCTACCTCTCCAATCGCACTCAAACAGTCTCTGTCTGTTGTTCATCCTCTGCACCCGCTACCCTCCAGTTTGGTGTGCCCCAAGGCTCTGTTTTAGGTCCCATCCTATTTGTGCTGTACACACAACCCCTCTCTGAAATTATGCGACTTCACTCTATGTCCCATCATAGCTTTTCTGATGACAACCAACTCTATACTTTTGGTTCCCTCCCACAATTGCCCTCTATAATCAGACAAACCCAAGGCTGCATTTCTGATGTTCACTCCTGGATGACTGTAAACAAACTTCAACTCAACCCCATTAAAACTGAACTTAGCCTTATCTCTCCCACCACATTGGCTAAGTGTTCTTCCCTTCCTCTGTCTGTCTCTCTGCTTGGATCTGACATTCCACTATCTTCCACTGTCCGCAATCTTGGAGTCACTCTTGATAACACCCTGTCCTTTGAAAAACACGTCCAGAATGTTTGCAGATTATGCTATCTTGAGATACGCAGAATTTCTTCTATTCGCAATATCCTCTCTGTTGAAGCCACCAAAACTCTCCTCTGTGCCTTTGTTCTCTCTCGTCTCGACTACTGCAACTCCCTCCTCTCGGGCTGTCCTTTCTCTCTCATTCAAAAGCTTCAAAAAGTTCAAAACAATGCTGCTAGGCTCATCTTCAGAAAATCTCGTTCCTCTCATGTCACTCCTCTTCTCAAATCTCTTCACTGGTTACCTGTTGAAAAGAGAATTCGCTACAAGATTGCTTTGTTATGTTTTAAGTCTCTCAACGGTCTTGCACCCCCTTACATCTCTGACCTCCTCCATCTGTACACCCCCTCTCGTCAACTTCGTTCCTCGGCTGATACTCGTACCTTCCGCATACCATCCTGTCGCACTAAAACCTATGGTTAACGCTCCTTTTCCTATCAGGCCCCTGTAATCTGGAATCAGCTCCCTGTCTCTGTTCGCCACTCTGCAACTCTCACTTCTTTCAAGTCCTCTCTGAAAACCCATCTCTTCCAGTCCCTCTCATGATACTTATAAAGACTCTACCACCTAATTTCCCCAAATCCCCCCTTGTTGTCTTTTGAGCCTTGAATGTCGGCTGGTGTGTGTGTGTGTGTGTGTGTGTGTGTGTGTGTGTGTGTGTGTGTGTGTGTGTGTGTGTGTGTGTGTGGTGTGTGTGTGTGTGTGTGTGTGTGTGTGTGTTTGGTTGTGTCTGCGTGATACCTGTAAGCGCTTAGGGCTCTTGTTTTCATCAGATTAGGCGCTATATAAATGCTCTTTATTATTATTATTATTATTATTAATTCCCCTTTCCTCATAAAATGGCCTCTAAATGTTGCCTGTCTTTTCCTAATTTTCCTTATGAATGATCTTCTTGTGTCTGCCCCCATCAAGACTGTCTGGTTTGTTTTCTTTGCTGTCCATGGAACTCTCAACATTCTTCTTAGAAACCACATCTCAGCTGCCTCAGTCCTGCTCTGGCTTTGCCTGTTGACCGTCCACGCCTCACAACCGTATAACAGAATTGGTTCTATATAACATTCACGAACTCTCTTCCTGATGTTAATTGATAAGCATTTGTTGGTAAGAAAGCTTTTCATTTTCTTGAATGCCGTTTGGCTTGGCCGATTCTGCTTGCTATCTCCGATGTGCATCTGCCGTCTGTGAAATGATCGTTCCCCTGTATTTAAACTATCAACCTGTTTCAAGATTGTGCCGTTTGCTGTTATTTTGCATGAGGGGATTTCATGTTTTTTTGCTGATCACCATGACTTCAGCCTTATTCTGTAGCAAAAGAAAATGCATTTGTAAACTTCACGAACACATTAAACAATTTTGACTGATAGGGACAGCGTTACAATCGGCATTAATTGTACTTTGATATACCAAGGTAAACATGTAAAATTTCTTCTAGTTATTTTCATTGTTAATTATTTTGGAACAAACATACCGACCAGCATCGTTCAAAAAGCGACACAAAAGATATTCTTGCGTGTTCTATCAGATGTTCCATCTAGCAGCTGGTTGTAATGTTGTTCCTGTTGCCAAGAATTTTAGTTCCTTCAACTGTTATCATCACCATGTGTCTTGCCGCATATCGTTGGTAATGATGGCCCTCAATACGAATCTACCACCCTCAGATATGGATAAGGGAAGACTACCACTGGAATGGCAGGTATAGAGAAGGGAAGACTACCATTGGGATGGCAGGTATAATAATAATAATAATAATAATAATAATGAGACCATTTATAAGCGCACATCTCTGCCTACGGCGGAGCTTATGACGCTTTACAATCATTCACTCACAATATTTCAATCTCTCGTACCTCACGTACATACACTAAATACACAATACAAGTAATAGAATAAATCCATAAAAATACTACATACGCTACAATCATACACGGATTCTCACGCAAGTCCAAATGCACCCCACAACCCCCACGGCTATACCCCAAAGTACTGTGAGGCACATTGGGCTCTATAATCACCCACCCCACCCCCCACCTACCTACTATAACATACACACACACTAACACAACCTTTTCTACTATTAGGCTGGGGGGAAATGAGGTTGAACTTACTGATAATATTTTTGAAAGAGGTGAGTTTTTAGAACTGTTTTGAAAGAAGAAGTCGATTTTAGGTGTCGGATTTCAAAGGGAAGAGAGTTCCAGATAGTGGGGGCTGCGAAGGAGAAAGAGCGATGTCCAAATGTTTTTTGTGCGCACGCGTGGAACACGGAGCAATCTGGTATCAGCAATGGAGCGGAGATTTCTAGAAGGAGTGTACACAGAGAGAAGATCAGCCAGGTAGCGAGGAGAGAGATCAGAGAAAAAAGAGTGGCATAGTGAGGCAAGCTTATAGTCAATGCGAGCTTGAACAGGCAACCAGTGAAGGGATTTGAGAATAGGTGTGACATGATCATGCTTGCGGGAACGAGAAACAAGTTTAGCGGCAGAGTTTTGTACTTTTTGAAGTTTGTCTAATTGATTTTGAGGACAGCCAGTAGTCTAATTTGGAGAGAACAAAGGCAGAAAGAAATGTTTTGGTAGCGTCTTCTGAAGACAGAGAGAAGACAAGACTACCATTGGGATGGCAGGTATAGAGAAGGGAAGACTACCATTGGGATGGCAGGTATAGAGAAAGGAAGACTACCATTGGGATGGCAGGTATAGAGAAGGAAAGACTACCATTGGGATGGCAGGTATAGAGAAGACAAGACTACCATTGGGATGGCAGATATACAGAAGGCAAGACTACCATTGGGATGGCAGGTATAGAGAAGGGAAGACAACCATTGGGATGGCAGACATACAGAAGACAAGACTACCCAGTAGGATGGCAGGTATACAGAAGACAAGACTACCAGTAGGATGGCAGGTATACAGAAGACAAGACTACCAGTAGGATGGCAGGTATACAGAAGACAAGACTACCAGTAGGATGGCAGGTATAGAGAAGGGAAGACTACCATTGGGATGGCAGGTATAGAGAAAGGAAGACTACCATTGGGATGGCAGGTATAGAGAAAGGAAGACTACCATTGGGATGGCAGGTATAGAGAAGTCAAGACTATCATTGGGATGGCAGGTATAGAGAAGTCAAGACTACCATTGGGATGGCAGATATAGAGAAGGGAAGACTACCATTGGGATGGCAGGTATACAGAAGGGAAGACTACCATTGGGATGGCAGGTATAGAGAAGGGAAGACTACCATTGGGATGGCAGGTATAAAGAAGGGAACACTACCATTGGGATGGCAGGTATAAAGAAGGGAAGACTACCATTGGGATGACAGGTATAGTGAAGGGAAGACTATCATTGGGATGGCAGGTATAGAGAAGGGAAGACTACCATTGGGATGACAGGTATACAGAAGGGAAGACTACCATTGGGATGGCAGGTATACAGAAGGGAAGACTACCATTGCGATGACAGGTATACAGAAGGGAAGACTACCATTGGATGGCAGGTATACAGAAGTGAAGACTACCAGTGGGATGGCAGGTATAGACAAGGCAAGACTACCAGTGGGATGGCAGGTATATAGAAGGCAAGACTACCATTGGGATGGCAGGTATACAGAAAGGAAGACTACCATTGGGATGGCAGGTATACAGAAGGGAAGACTACCATTGGGATGGCAGGTATACAGAAGGCAAGACTACCATTGGGATGGCAAGTATACAGAAAGCAAGACTACCATTGGGATGGCAGGTATACAGAAGGCAAGACTACCATTGGGATGGCAGGTATACAGAAGGCAAGACTACCATTGGGATGGCAGGTATACAGAAGGCAAGACTACCATTGGGATGGCAGGTATACAGAAGGCAAGACTACCATTGGGATGACAGGTATACAGAAGGCAAGACTACCATTGGGATGGCAGGTATACAGAAGGCAAGACTACCATTGGGATGGCAGGTATACAGAAGGCAAGACTACCATTGGGATGGCAGGCATACAGAAGGGAAGACTACCATTGGGATGGCAGGTATAGAGAAAGGAAGACTACCAGTGGGATGGCAGGTATACAGAAGGGAAGACTACCAGTGGATGGCAGGTATAGAGAAAGGAAGACTACCAAGGAGACCACAGACATGCAGAAGGAAAAGACTGAAACCCCCACCCATGGAATCCTTTGCGTTCAGTCCTTCTCTGAACACTGACCTGAATTGAATGTCTCCATATTTCTACCTGTCGAGCTCCTGACTGTCATAAGCCAATGGGGTTATCCCCTTTCTACCCCACACACGTAGGCTACCCCCCCCCCCCCCACACACACACTCATGTAGGCTACCCCACACACACACGTAGGCTTCCCCCCCCACACACACACACACTCACGTAGGCTACCCCCCCCACACACACACATACCCACATCCACACATAGGCTAACCCCCCCACACACACACACACACATACCCCCACGTAGGCTACACACACACACACACACACACACACACCACGTAGGCTACCCACACACCCACACACATACCCACACACACACACCCTCTTTCCCCCCACACACACACCTACACAGACTACCCCCTTCCCCCCCACACGCGCACCTACACATAGACTACCCTCTTCCCACAGACACACCTACACAGATTACTCTCTTCCTCCCCGCCTACACACACAC
>JAPXFY010000270.1:0-7500 GCA_030674185.1 Monoplex corrugatus
GGCATGAAGAATACTGGCCACCTACAGAAGACATACCTGGCCACTGACAGAAACATACCTGGCCACCTGACAGAAGACATACTGGCCACCTGACAGAAGAATACCTGGCCACCTGACAGAAGACATACCTGGCCACCTGACAGAAACATACCTGGCCACCTAATAGAAGCCATACTGTCACCTCACAGAAGACATACCTGGACCCGATAGAAGACATATCTGGCCACCTAATAGAAGACATACCTGGTCACCTCAAGAAACATACCTGACACGATAAAGACATACTGGCCACCTAATAGAAGACATACTTGGTCACCTCACAGAAGACATACCTGGACACGATAGAAGACATATCTGGCCACCTAAAAAACATACCTGGTCACCTCACAGAATACATACCTGGACACGATAGAAACATACCTGGCACCTCACAGAATACATACTGCCACCTGAGAAGAATACTGGCCACCTAATAGAACATACCTGTCATCCAGAAACATATTGGTCACCTAAAAAGACATACCTGGCACCTGATAGAAACATACTGCCTGAAGACATACCTGGCACCTGATAGAAGACATACCTGGCCACCTGATAGAAGACATACCTGCCACTTGATAGAAGGCATACTGGTCACCTACAGAAGCATACGTCACTGAAGAAGACACCTGCCACCTGACAGAAGACATACCTGGCCACCTGATAGAAGACATACCTGGCCACTGAAGAAGACATACCTGGCCACCTGACAGAAGAATACCTGGTCACCTAGAAGACATACCTGGTCACCATAGAAGACATACCTGGTCACAAGAAGACATATGGTCACCTATAAAGACATACCTGCACCTGATAGAAGACATACCTGACCACATGATAGAAGACATACTGGTCACCTCACGAAGAACATACCTGGTCATCTGATAGAAGACATACCTAGCCACTGTAGAAGACATACCTGGTCACCTACAGAAGACATACTGTCACCTGATAAGAAACCTGCCCAAAATCAGACATACGTGTCATCTGATAGACATACAACCTGACCACTATAGAAACATACGTGTCAAAATGATAGAAGACATACCTGGTCACTCAAGAAGACATACCTGGCCACTAATAAACATACTGGTCATCTGACAGAAGACATACTGGTCACCAAAAAGAATACCTGCCCCTATAGAAGACATACCTGGCCACCTGATAGAAGACATACCTGGCCACCATAGAAGACATACCTGCCACCTGATAGAAGACATACCTGGCCACTGAAAGACATACTGCCACTGAAATCCTGGCCACCTGACAGAAGACATACCTGGCCACCTGACAGAAGACATACTTGGCCACCTGACAGAAGACATACCTGGCCACCTGACAGAAGACATACCTGGCCACCTGACAGAAGACATACCTGGCCACCTAATAGAAGCCATACTTGGTCACCTCACAGAAGACATACCTGGACCCGATAGAAGACATATCTGGCCACCTAATAGAAGACATACCTGTCACCTCACAGAAGACATACCTGGACACGATAGAAGACATATCTGGCCACCTAATAGAAGACATACTTGGTCACCTCACAGAAGACATACCTGGACACGATAGAAGACATATCTGGCCACCTAATAGAAGACATACCTGGTCACCTCACAGAATACATACCTGGACACGATAGAAGACATACCTGGTCACCTCACAGAATACATATCTGGCCACCTGTTAGAAGACATACCTGGCCACCTAAAGACGACATACCTGGTCATCTGACAGAAGACATATCTGGTCACCTCAAAAAGACATACCTGGCCACCTGATAGAAGACATACCTGGCCACCTGATAGAAGACATACCTGGCCACCTATAGAAGACATACCTGGCCACTGATAGAAGCATACCTGGCCCTGAAGAACATACTGGCCACCTGACAGAAGACATACCTGGCCACCTGACAGAAGACATACCTGGCCACCTGAAGAAGACATACCTGGCCACCTGACAGAAGACATACCTGGCCACCTGACAGAAGAAATACTGGTCACCAAGAAGACATACCTGGTCACCATAGAAGACATACCTGGTCACCAAAGAAGACATACCTGGTCACCTGATAGAAGACATACCTGGTCACCTGATAGAAGACATACCTGACCACATGATAGAAGACATACGTGGTCACCTCACAGAAGACATACCTGGTCATCTGATAGAAGACATACCTAGCCACATGATAGAAGACATACCTGGTCACCTCACAGAAGACATACCTGGTCATCTGATAGAAGACATACCTAGCCACATGATAGAAGACATACGTGGTCATCTGATAGAAGACATACCTGACCACATGATAGAAGACATACTGGTCACCTGATAGAAGACATACCTGGTCACCTCACAGAAGACATACCTGGCCACCTAATAGACGACATACCTGGTCATCTGACAGAAGACATATCTGGTCACCTCAAAAAGACATACCTGGCCACCTGATAGAAGACATACCTGGCCACCTGATAGAAGACATACCTGGCCACCAGATAGAAGACATACCTGGCCACCTGATAGAAGACATACCTGGCCACTTGATAGAAGGCATACCTGGTCACCTGACAGAAGACATACGTGCCACCTGACAGAAGACATACCTGCCACCTGACAGAAGACATACCTGGCCACCTGATAGAAGAGATACCTGGCCACCTGACAGAAGACATACCTGGCCACCTGACAGAAGAAATACCTGGTCACCATAGAAGACATACCTGGTCACCATAGAAGACATACCTGGTCACCAAAGAAGACATACCTGGTCACCTGATAGAAGACATACCTGGTCACCTGATAGAAGACATACCTGACCACATGATAGAAGACATACGTGGTCACCTCACAGAAGACATACCTGGTCATCTGATAGAAGACATACCTGACCACATGATAGAAGACATACCTGGCCACATGATAGAAGACATACCTAGCCACATGATAGAAGACATACCTGGCCACCTGATAGAAGACATACCTGGCCACCTGATAGAAGACATACCTGGCCACCTGACAGAAGACATACCTGGCCACCTGACAGAAGACATACCTGGCCACCTGACAGAAGACATACTTGGCCACCTGACAGAAGACATACCTGGCCACCTGACAGAAGACATACCTGGCCACCTGACAGAAGACATACCTGGCCACCTAATAGAAGCCATACTTGGTCACCTCACAGAAGACATACCTGGACCCGATAGAAGACATATCTGGCCACCTAATAGAAGACATACCTTGTCACCTCACAGAAGACATACCTGGACACGATAGAAGACATATCTGGCCACCTAATAGAAGACATACTTGGTCACCTCACAGAAGACATACCTGGACACGATAGAAGACATATCTGGCCACCTAATAGAAGACATACCTGGTCACCTCACAGAATACATACCTGGACACGATAGAAGACATACCTGGTCACCTCACAGAATACATATCTGGCCACCTGTTAGAAGACATACCTGGCCACCTAATAGACGACATACCTGGTCATCTGACAGAAGACATATCTGGTCACCTCAAAAGACATACCTGGCCACCTGATAGAAGACATACCTGGCCACCTGATAGAAGACATACCTGGCCACCTGATAGAAGACATACCTGGCCACCTGATAGAAGACATACCTGGCCACTTGATAGAAGGCATACCTGGTCACCTGACAGAAGACATACGTGCCACCTGACAGAAGACATACCTGGCCACCTGACAGAAGACATACCTGGCCACCTGATAGAAGACATACCTGGCCACCTGACAGAAGACATACCTGGCCACCTGACAGAAGAAATACCTGGTCACCATAGAAGACATACCTGGTCACCATAGAAGACATACCTGGTCACCAAAGAAGACATACCTGGTCACCTGATAGAAGACATACCTGGTCACCTGATAGAAGACATACCTGACCACATGATAGAAGACATACGTGGTCACCTCACAGAAGACATACCTGGTCATCTGATAGAAGACATACCTAGCCACATGATAGAAGACATACCTGGTCATCTGATAGAAGACATACCTAGCCACATGATAGAAGACATACCTGGTCACCTCACAGAAGACATACCTGGTCATCTGATAGAAGACATACCTAGCCACATGATAGAAGACATACGTGGTCATCTGATAGAAGACATACCTGACCACATGATAGAAGACATACGTGGTCACCTGATAGAAGACATACCTGGTCATCTGATAGAAGACATACCTGACCACATGATAGAAGACATACCTGTCACATGATAGAAGACATACCTAGCCACATGATAGAAGACATACCTGGCCACCTCACAGAAGACATACCTGGTCATCTGATAGAAGACATACCTGGCCACCTCACAGAAGACATACCTGGTCATCTGATAGAAGACATACCTGGCCACCTCACAGAAGACATACCTGGTCATCTGATAGAAGACATACCTGGCCACATGATAGAAGACATACCTGGCCACATGATAGAAGACATACCTAGCCACATGATAGAAGACATACCTGGCCACCTGATAGAAGACATACCTGGTCATCTGATAGAAGACATACCTGGCCACCTGATAGAAGACATACCTGGCCACCTGATAGAAGATATACCTGGCCACCTGATAGAAGACATACCTGGCCACCTGATAGAAGACATACCTGGCCACCTGATAGAAGATATACCTGGCCACATGATAGAAGACATACCTGGTCACCTCACAGAAGACATACCTGGTCACCATAGAAGACATACATGGCCACATGATAGAAGACATACCTGGTCACCTCACAGAAGACATACCTGGTCACCTGATAGAAGACATACCTGGCCACATGATAGAAGACATACCTGACCACCTGATAGAAGACATACCTGGCCACATGATAGAAGACATGCCTGGTCACCTGATAGAAGACATACCTGGTCACCATAGAAGACATACGTGGTCACCTGATAGAAGAGAGGAAAGAAGAAACTGCTGTCCACCAAATAGAAGATAAACCTGGGAATCATCATCATTATCATCATCATCATCATCATCATCATCATCATGTGCCATGCTACATGATGTTGTAATCATGGCCCTCCATACGAATCTATTTTTTGTCGCTGCAAGTACGTCTCCTGCCCTTTGTTTCCCCAGCCACTCCGCAGAAACGGTCCAATGTTTTCTCCCTGCGTCTACCTGCAGCTGTTTTTCCCTCTAGCTTTCCCGTTGTGATTAGGTTCTCAAATTTCTCTTGCCTCATTAAATGTCCTATAAATGTGGCTTGTCTTTTCCTAATCTTCATTGATACTTTTGTTTGTTTGTTTGTTTCAAGGCTGTCTTGTTTGCTTTCTGTACTGTCCATGGAACTCGTAACATTGTTCTTAGAAACCACATTTCAGCTGCCTGAATCGTATCTTAGAAACCACATTTCAGCTGCCTGAATCGTATCTTAGAAACCACATTTCAGCTGCCTGAATCGTATCTTAGAAACCACATTTCAGCTGCCTGAATCGTATCTTAGAAACCACATTTCAGCTGCCTGAATCGTATCTTAGAAACCACATTTCAGCTGCCTGAATCGTATCTTAGAAACCACATGTCAGCTGCCTGAATCGTATCTTTGAAACCACATGTCAGCTGCCCGAATCGTATCTTAGAAACCACATGTCAGCTGCCTGAATCGTATCTTTGAAACCACATGTCAGCTGCCTGAATCGTATCTTTGAAACCACATGTCAGCTGCCTGAATCGTATCTTTGAAACCACATGTCAGCTGCCTGAATCGTATCTTTGAAACCACATGTCAGCTGCCCGAATCGTATTCTGAATTTGCTTGTTGATAGTCCAGGCTTGGCATCCATACAACAATAGTGGCTCTACATAATACTGAAGACTTGTCTTCATGATGTTAATTGATAGGCATTTGTTGGTAAGAACTCGTCGTTGTCTTGAATGTTGTTTTAACTTGGCAAGGTTTGCTGGCTATTTCTAATGTGCATCTACCTGGGGAATCAGGTAGAAAACGACAAAGAAGACAAACCAAGACAACATAAATACAACTCTGGCCAAATAAAAAAAATGACAAAGCTTCCAAACAACAAACAAACAAAGAAAGAAAACAAAGAAAGAAAACAAAGAAAGAAAACAAAGCATATTGGTTCAAACAAAGCATACACACCTAGTCACCACAGCCACAGCAGTGAAGACAGTAGGGTCACCACACAGACATATTACATAAGCACTTTACACACTCACGTCCAGCACCCAGGTCTGTGATGCACTCACTGTGTGTTAATACTGTTTGTCAACATGTTGACTGCCACTGTCAGCTGTACACAGCACAGAGTGTGTCATGACACATGTAGTACGCAGCTTGTGTGTCATGATTGTACACGGCACACACTATGCAGTGTGTGTATCCTCCATCCGTCTACACCTGTGTCACAGTCCCTGTGTGTTGTCTGTATGCTGATATTACATGTACAGTGTCAGATGTCTTGCCGCTGTCTTCGCTACACAACGAACCAGTGACTGGCCGCCTTCAGCAACCCAACACTCACGTACGGAGTACACAGCGGTGTCAAAGTTCACGTCTGTTCTTTTTTGTGCAGCATGGTGGTTTCCGGTACATATGGTGGTTTCCGGTACATCAAGCCACCAATAACAAAACCAGCGCTAACTCGCTGAGGCGAAACATCCAGAGGAGACAAAAAGTGCTGTATACAAATGTAGCTTAAAAGTGATATTAAACTGTTTATATTCCAGCTTTTATAATGCCATGATGATGATAATTCTAATGCTATGGAGTTCCATCTAGTATTGAGACTGCGTGACAGGGTTGTTCTCTACGCTTACTATCATAATATGTCCTGGCATCAACCAGGCCGGAGAGATACAGACACCTGCAGTGCAGGTAAGAACATTTTGAGCAACAGTCTCAATGACGCATCCGTGAATTGGATGAGACACGACTGTGTGGTCCCAGTCTTCCCAACGAGCCTATAGCACGCTAAACTCTGGATGGGAGCCAGTTGGAGCCGAAAAATCCCACAATGATTTTTAATGGGACTGATGGAGATTCGAACCCACAACCTTCCAGTCGGTAGTCCGTTGCGCTAACCAGTACAGCACGTAGACTGGTTGACTTACAGGATCTTAATCGTACATATTTGATATCATGTATACATAGACACACAGAGGGCGTTTAGGCAGGAAATAGATAAACACACACGTTGACCCAAGGAACGGAACAAATCCCCACCCTTTAACAACCAGGGTCAGGTGGCTTGGTGATTTGAACCTAGAACCTTCTGACCGCCAATCGGTAAACTACCTGACTACCGGGCAGGTGGTTATCGTTATGATTGGTCCAGAGTTGACGAGGACAAAGTCACAGGTGTTTGCTGCGTGTGTTAGGAGCTGACTGCATAAATTGACGTTGTCACCTGTTCA
>JAPXFY010000270.1:12500-15000 GCA_030674185.1 Monoplex corrugatus
TGGTATCCCCACAGTGTGAAGCAAGGTGGTATCCCCACAGTGTGAAGCAAGGTGGTATCCCCACAGTGTGAAGCAAGGTGGTATCCCCACAGTGTGAAGCAAGGTGGTATCCCCACAGCGTGAAGCAAGGTGGTATCCCCACAGCGTGAAGCAAGGTGGTATCCCCACAGCATATAGCGAGGTGGTATCCCCACAGCGTGAAGCCAGGTGGTATCCAATCCTTGTGATGGTGAGTGAATGTAAAACATGGTTTTAATGTTCCAATCTTGTGGTGGTGAGTGAATGTAAAATACAGTTTTAATGTTCCAATCTTTATGGTGGTGAGTGAATGTAAAATACAGTTTTAATGTTCCAATCTTTATGGTGGTGAGTGAATGTAAAATGCAGTTTTAATGTTCCAATCTTTGTGATGGTGAGTGAATGTAAAATATGGTTTTAATGTTCCAATCCTTGTGGTGGTGAGTAAATGTAAAATATGGTTTTAAAGTTCCAATCCTTGTGATGGTGAGTGAATATAAAATATGGTTTTAATGTTCCAATCCTTGTGGTGGTGTAAGCTTAGGGATTCACATGTCTCGTTCTCCCCCCCCCTCCCCCTCCCTTCTCCATCTACAGATTGTTAGCATGTAGAGTGCTGTACAAGCTCAACACGTATGCCAGATAATTATAATTATATATACATGTAGGGTTTTGTACAAGCTCAACAAGTCCGCGAGAGAATTATAATTATATATGCATGTAGGTGTTTTGTACAAGCTCAACAAGTCCGCGAGAGAATTATAATTATATTTTCATGTAGAGTTTTGTATAAGCTCAACAAGTCCGCCATATATTTATAATTATATATACATGTAGGGTTTTGTATAAGCTCAACAAGTCTGCCAGATAATCATGTATATACATGTATGTACAGAAAGAATTAAGTGTGGCGCATATGGAATTTCAGAGTATAATAACAATATGTACAGAAAGAATTAAGTGGAGCGCATATGGAATTTCAGAGTATAATAATATGTACAGAAAGAATTAAGTGGAGCGCATATGGAATTTCAGAGTATAATAACAATATGTACAGAAAGAATTAAGTGGGGCGCATATGGAATTTCAGAGTATAATAACAATCATTTTTGAACAAACTACAAACGTGGAAATGTCGATCCAGGGGCAGTAATAAGTACATGATAAATATATCTTTTCCGGTTCTGTGCGTTACACATGATATTGTCTCCCTTCGTTTTTCCGAGGCGGTCTGCTGCATTTAGTTACATGCGTTTAAACAACAGCAGCAGCAGCAGCAGCAGCAGAAGCAGCAACAACAACAAAACGACTGTGTTGTTCAAATTCAAAAGTACTTAGTATCGTGTTCTGTGGGTGTAAAACACATGTCCTGAAATGTATTAGTCGTCATCTTCTCACAGGTCTGATAACAAGATGGCAGCTCGGCAAGTATTTCCCCCTGTACCCATCCACCTCTTCGTCCCATTCCAATCCTGTACTCCCACCAATCGCCGTGGTGTAGTGGTTAGCCCTACGGACAACTGACTGGAAGGTTGTCGGTTCGAATCCCCATCAGTCCCTTCAAAAATCATTGTGGGATTTTTCGGTTCTGACCAGTCTCAATCCTAGATGGAACTCCATAGCATCATGATTATCATCCTCATCGACATCATCATCATTGCATTGTAAAAAAAAAAAAGTGTGCCAGCTTCTGTGGCCATAAAGATGGCACAGAAAATAGGACGGGAAAAAAAGGTGAGCGCAAAGGTAACCTCCCTGAGTGCCATGATCCTAAACATTTTCTTTTTAAATCCTGTACTCCCACTCAGAAAATGCATGTGCTCTGAGTCCTCAATTTTTGTTTGTTTTTGTTTTTGTTCTTTTTTGTTTTGTCACTGTGAGTAAATTTTTGAGTGAATAATGAGTATGCACTTTGATCTGATTTATGCATCAAGATTCAGCGCCTCTTAATTAAACATTATCATCATAAAGATATTACATCATCCTTTGTATTACCATTGATATTGACAACAACTTACACGAATCGCTGGATTTTCATATTTCCGTCATGTCGTCATACAGCTATACAAACATATCTAAGAACATAACCATACAGCTATACAAACATATCTAAGAACATAACCATACAGCTATACAAACATATCTAAGAACATAACCATACAGCTATACAAACATATCTAAGAACATAACCATACAGCTATACAAACATATCTAAGAACATAACCATACAGCTATACAAACATATCTAAGAACATAACCATACAGCTATACAAACATATCTAAGAACATAACCATACAGTTATACAAACATATCTAAGAACATAACCATACAGCTATACAAACATATCTAAGAACATAACCATACAGCTATACAAACATATCTAAGAACATAACCATACAGTTATACAAACATGTCTAAGAACATAACCATACAACAGTACAAACATATCTAAGAACATAACCATACAGCTATACAAACATA
>JAPXFY010000270.1:20000-35000 GCA_030674185.1 Monoplex corrugatus
TGCGCTTTGATACAGGGAGCCAGTGAAGTTGTGCCAGGAGAGGAGATATGTGGTCAGCTTTTTTTCTATTTGAGTACAAGGCGTACAGCATTGTTTTGAATGCGCTGTAGGGTGTGAATGGTGGAGGCAGGAAGACCAGACAGGAGTGAATTGCAATAGTCAATGCGAGACATTATGAAGGAGAGAACGAGTTTTGCAGTTGTTTCAACAGAGAGATACTTCCTGATCAGCCTTATACGATGGAGATGATAGTAGCAAGATCTGGCAGTTTGAGAAACAAAGTTGTTCATGGAGAGGGTAGAGTCAATGCAGACACCAAGGTTTTTAGCTGAATCAGAAATTGGGACTGATGTGTTACATAATGGGAGAGAAAGAGGAGGCAGTTGAGAAAGTTTCTGACGGGTGCCAATAAGGATAGCTTCTGTCTTGTCGTCATTAAGCTGAAGTTTGTTGAACGTCATCCAGTTCTTAATGTCCGAGTAACACTCAGTGGTGCGAGTCAACAGGCGCTGTATATTATCAGGTGAGTCACTGTCTTGAAGTTGGGTGTCATCAGCATAGAAGTGGTGTTTTATAGAGTGGGAGTTGATGATGATGGACAGGGGGGAGGTGTAAAGAGTGAAAAGAACAGGGCCAAGGACAGATCCTTGTGGAACACCACAGGTCAGGTATGCAGGTTGAGAGTAAGTGCCATTGATAAGAACAGTTTGTTTTCTGTTTGATAGGTGTGAAGTGAACCAGGACAGAGCAATTTCAGAGATGCCAAAAGTATGATGAAATCTAGAAAGGAACGTCATCCAGTTCTTAGAAAGGAGTATAAAAGTCTAGAAAGGAGAATACCATGATCAATGGTATCAAAGGCTGCAGACAGATCAAGGAGTGTGAGGAGAGAGACTTTGCCAGTATCAGTTGCAAGGAGGAGATTGTTGAGAATGTGTAGTAGGGCAGTTTCAGTGCTATGGCACTGGCGGTAGGCTGACTGGAAAGGATTGAGGAGATTGTTGGCAGACAGGTGAGAGTTCAGCTGGTTGAGGACGACTGCATGCCATTTTTTATACTGCATGCAGTTGTCTTCCTCTGTCTACACTGCATGCCATTGTCTTCCTCTGTTTATACTGCATGCCATTGTATTCCTCTGTCTATACTGCATGCCATGTCTTCCTCTGTTTATACTGCATGCCATTGTCTTCCTCTGTCTATACTGCATGCCATTGTCTTCCTCTGTCTATACTGCATGCCATTGTCTTCCTGTCCATACTGCATGCCATTGTCTTCCTCTGTCTATACTGCATGCCATTGTCTTCCTCTGTCTATACTGCATGCCATTGTCTTCCTGTCCATACTGCATGCCATTGTCTTCCTCTGTCTATACTGCATGCCATTGTCTTCCTCTGTCTATATTGCATGCCATTGTCTTCCTCTGTCTATACTGCATGCCATTGTCGTCCTCTGTCTACACTGCATGCCATGTCTTCCTCTATCTGTACTGCATGCCATTGTCTTCCTTTGTCTATACTGCAGGCCATTGTCTTCCTGTGTCTATACTGCATGCCATTGTTTTCCTGTGTCTATACTGCATGGCATTGTCTTCCTCTGTTTATACTGCATGCCATTGTCTTCCTCTGTTTATACTGCATGCCACTGTCTTCCTCTCTCTATACTGCTTGCCATTGTCTTCCTGTGTCTATACTACATGCCATTGTCTTCCTCTGTCTATACTGCATGCCACTGTCTTCCTGTGTCTATACTACATGCCATTGTCTTCCTCTGTCTATACTGCATGCCATTGTCTTCTTGTGTCTATACTGCACGTCATTGTCTTCTTGTGTCTATACTGCACGTCATTGTCTTCCTCTGTCTATACAGCACACCATTGTCTTCCTGTGTCTATACTGCATGCCATTGTCTTCCTCTGTCTATACTGCATGCCATTGTCTTCCTCTGTCTATACTGCACGCCATTGTCTTCCTCTGTCTATACAGCACACCATTGTCTTCCTCTGTCTATACTGCACGCCATTGTCTTCCTCTGTCTATACTGCATGCCATTGTCTTCCGCTGTCTATACTGCACGCCATTGTCTTCCTAGATCCTCTGTCTATACTGCATGCCATTGTCTTCCTCTGTCTATACTGCATGCCATTGTCTTCCTGTGTCTATACTACATGCCATTGTCTTCCTCTGTCTATACTGCATGCCACTGTCTTCCTGTGTCTATACTACATGCCATTGTCTTCCTCTGTCTATACTGCATGCCATTGTCTTCTTGTGTCTATACTGCAGGCCATTGTCTTCCTGTGTCTATACTGCATGCCATTGTTTTCCTGTGTCTATACTGCATGCCATTGTCTTCCTCTGTTTATACTGCATGCCATTGTCTTCCTCTGTCTATACTGCATGCCACTGTCTTCCTCTCTCTATACTGCTTGCCATTGTCTTCCTGTGTCTATACTACATGCCATTGTCTTCCTCTGTCTATACTGCATGCCACTGTCTTCCTGTGTCTATACTACATGCCATTGTCTTCCTCTGTCTATACTGCATGCCATTGTCTTCTTGTGTCTATACTGCACGTCATTGTCTTCCTCTGTCTATACAGCACACCATTGTCTTCCTGTGTCTATACTGCATGCCATTGTCTTCCTCTGTCTATACTGCATGCCATTGTCTTCCTCTGTCTATACTGCACGCCATTGTCTTCCTCTGTCTATACAGCACACCATTGTCTTCCTCTGTCTATACTGCACGCCATTGTCTTCCTCTGTCTATACTGCACGCCATTGTCTTCCTAGATCCTCTGTCTATACTGCATGCCATTGTCTTCCTCTGTCTATACTGCATGCCATTGTCTTCCTCTGTCTATACTGCATGGCATTGTCTTCCTCTGTCTATACTGCATGGCATTGTCTTCCTGTGTCTATACTGAATGCCACTGTCTTCCTCTGTCTATACTGAATGCCATTGTCTTCCTGTGTCCATACTGAATGCCGCTGTCTTCCTCTGTCTATACTGAATGTCGCTGTCTTCCTGTGTCTATACTGCACGCCATTGTCTTCCTGTGTCTATACTGCATGCCATTGTCTTCCTCTGTCTATACTGCATGCCATTGTCTTCCTCTGTCTCCGGACTCAGTCTGGGCTCTTGTGTTGTAAACTTAAATGTCTGGTTGGTTGACTGTCTGCCTTCCTGGTCAGGTGGCCACATCACTTGTTCTGCTGCTGTGTGATCTGATGTATGACAGGTGTTGTTTGATGTAATGGTTGACAGGTGTTGTGTGATGTAATGGTTGACAGGTGTTGTGTGATGTAATGGTTGACAGGTGTTGCGTGATGTAATGGTTGACAGGTGTTGTGTGATGTAATGGTTGACAGGTGTTGTGTGATGTAATGGTTGACAGGTGTTGTGTGATGTAATGGATGATATGTGTTGTGTGATGTAAAGGTTGACAGGTGTTGTGTGATGTAATGGTTGACAGGTTTTGTGTAGTGTAATGGTTGACAAGTGTTGTGTGATGCAATGGTTGACAGGTGTTGTGTGGTGTAATGGTTGACAGGTGATGTGTGATGTAAAGGTTGACAGGTGTTGTGTGATGTAATGGCAGACAGGTGTGTGATGTAATGGTTGACAGGTGTTGTGTGATGTAATAAGTTGACAGGTGTTGTGTGATGTAATGGTTGACAGGTGTTGTGTGATGTAATGGTTGACAGGTGTTGTGTGATGTAATGGTTGACAGGTGTGTGATGTAATGGTTGACTTGTGTTGTGTGATGTAATGGTTGGCATGTGTTGTGTGATGTAATAGGTTGACAGTGTTGTGTGATGTAATGGTTGACAGGTGTTGTGTGATGTAATAGGTTGACAGGTGTTGTGTGATGTAATGGTTGAAAGGTGTTGTGTGATGTAATGGTTGACAGGTGTTGTGTGATGTAATGGCTGACAGGTGTTGTGTGATGTAAATGTTGGCAGGTGTTGTTTGATGTAATGGTTGACCTGTGTTGTATGGTGTAATGGTTTACAGGTGTTTGTGATGTAGTGGTTGACAGGTGTTGTGTGATGTAAAGGTTGACAGGTGTTGTGTGATGTAATGGTTGACAGGTGTGTGATGTAATGGTTGACTTGTGTTGTGTGATGTAATGGTTGACAGGTGTTGTGTGATGTAATGGTTGACAGGTGTTGTGTGACGTAATGGTTGACAGGTGTTGTGTGATGTGATGGTTGACAGGTGTTTTGTGATGTAATGGTTGACAGATGTTGTGTGATGTAGTGGTTGCCAGGTGTTGTGTGATGTAAAGGTTGGCAGGTGTAGTGTGATGTAATGGTTGACAGGTGTTGTGTGATGTAAAGGTTGGCAGGTGTTGTATGGTGTAATGGTTGACAAGTGTTTGTGATGTAGTCGTTGACAGGTGTTGTGTGATGTAATGGTTGACAGATGTTGTGTGATGTAGTGGTTGACAGGTGTTGTGTGATGTAAAGGTTGGCAGGTGTAGTGTGATGTAATGGTTGACAGGTGTTGTGTGATGTAAAGGTTGGCAGGTGTTGTATGGTGTAATGGTTGACAAGTGTTGTGTGGTGTAGTGGTTGACAGGTGTTGTGTGATGTAATGGTTGACAGGTGTGTGATGTAATGGTTGACTTGTGTTGTGTGATGTAATGGTTGACAGGTGTTGTGTGATGTAATGGTTGACAGGTGTTGTGTGATGTGATGGTTGACAGGTGTTGTGTGATGTAATGGTTGACAGGTGTTGTGTGATGTAATGGTTGACAGGTGTTGTGTGATGTAAAGGTTGGCAGGTGTTGTATGGTGTAATGGTTGACAAGTGTTTGTGATGTAGTCGTTGACAGGTGTTGTTTGATGTAATGGTTGACAGGTGTTGTGTGGTGTAGTGGTTGACAGGTGTTGTGTGGTGTAATAGATTGACAGGTGTTGTGTGATGTAATATGTTGACAGGTGTTGTGTGGTGTAATAGGTTGACAGGTGTTGTTCCAACCATCCCTCTGATCTGTTTGTTTCTAGTCATGATCCTTTTGGTCTTTCCCCCTGATCTTCTGAGACATCTCATCTCACGGGTCGTGATCTTTGTCTCAAGGGTCGTGATCTTTGTCTCAAGGGTCGTGATCTTTGTCTCAAGGGTCGTGATCTTTGTCTCAAGGGTCGTGATCTGTCTCTCAAGGGTCGTGATCTTTGTCTCATGGATCGTGATCTTTGTCTCAAGGGTCGTGATCTGTCTCTCAAGGGTCGTGATCTTTGTCTCAAGGGTCGTGATCTTTGTCTCTAGGGTCGTGATCTTTGTCTCAAGGGTCGTGATCTTTGTCTCAAGGGTCGTGATCTGTCTCTCAAGGGTCGTGATCTGTCTCTCAAGGGTCGTGATCTTTGTCTCTAGGGTCGTGATCTGTCTCTCAAGGGTCATGATCTTTGTCTCAAGGGTCGTTATCTTTGTCTCAAGGGTCGTGATCTGTCTCTCAAGGGTCGTGATCTTTGTCTCAAGGGTCGTGATCTTTGTCTCAAGGGTCGTGATCTTTGTCTCAAGGGTCGTGATCTGTCTCTCAAGGGTCGTGATCTTTGTCTCATGGGTCGTAATCTTTGTCTCAAGGGTCGTGATCTGTCTGTCAAGGGTCGTGATCTGTCTCTCAAGGGTCGTTATCTTTGTCTCAAGGGTCGTGATCTTTCTCTCAAGGGTCGTGATTTTTGTCTCAAGGGTCGTGATCTGTCTCTCAAGGGTCGTTATCTTTGTCTCAAGGGTCGTGATCTTTCTCTCAAAGGTCGTGACCTTTCTCTCAAGGGTCGTGACCTTTCTCTCAAGGGTTCTGTTTAACGTCCAGGTCTGGCACTGGTAAGTCAGCGTGTGTACAATTATATTGACAAGTCTGGCTTTTGTTTCCGTAAGGATACTTTAGCGTTATAGAAGCGAAGTTGGTAGCTCACAATATTTCCCTTTTTGACACGGGTTTCAATTTAAATATCCCCTCCCCCAACACACACGCACACACACACATACACACACACACACACACACACACACACACACACACACACACACACACACACACACACACACACACACACACACACACTCCCTATCTTTCTTTTTCTTTTTATCTTTTTCTGATTTTTTTTTCTTTTCGATAAATCAGCTTCCCAAGTACGTTAACTGTATGGTTTACTGAACATGTCTCCCTTCAATTTGGAAGCCCAAGGAACAAACAGGACAGCGAAAGGGAGGCAACACAACGTAGTCGTAAGAGTACTAGTTCCCGAGACCACACATTAAGAATGGTCGAGCGTGGTTGCTAAATGGATAGGGTGACCTGGTCTTGCCATGGTTTGAGATGTCTGACACAATCCACCCAGCTGTACAATAGGTACCTGTCCCTCTTCAAGGATGGAGAAGCTGAATCAGCGAGGGAGTGGAGGTGAAAAATGTCTGTCTGTCAGTCGGTCTGTCTGTCTGTCTGTCTGTCTGTTTCTCTGTCTCTCTGTCTGTCTGTCTGTCTGTTTTCTCTCTCTCTCTCTCTCTCTCTCTCTCTCTCTCTCTCTCTCTCTCTCTCTCTCCCTTTCTCTCTCCGTATATCTATATCTGTCTATATATCTGTTTGTCTGTCTGTCTGTCTGTCTATCTATCTGTCTGTCTGTCTGTCTATCTATCTGTCTGTCTACCTATCTATCTATCTATCTATCTATCTATCTATCTATCTATCTATCTATCTATCTATCTATCTATCTCTCTTCTATGTATTTATGTACGTATGTATGTACGTTTGTATGTATGTATGTATGTATGTACGTTTGTATGTATGTATGTATGTATGTATGTATGTATGTATGTATGTATGCATGTATGTATGTATGCCAGTATGTATGTATGTCTTATGTCTGTATGTCTGTATGCATGCATGTATATATGTATGTATGTATGTATGCATGCATGTATGTATGTTTGTATGTATGTATGTATGTATGCATGTGTGCATGTGTGCATGTATGCATGTATGTATGTATGTATGTGTGTATGTATGCGTATGTATGCGTGTATGTATGTATGTATGTGTGTATGTATGTATGGATGCATGTATGTATGTATGTATATATGTATGTATGTCTGTCTGTCTGTATGTATGTATGTATGTATATGTGTATGTATGTATGGATGCATGTATGTATGTATGTATGTATGTATATATGTATGTATGCATACATGTATGTATGTATGATGTCAGTATGTATGTATGTCTATATGTCTGTATGTCTGTCTGTATGTCTGTATGCATGCATGTATGTATGTATGCGTGTATGTATGTATGCATGCATGTATGCATGTGTATGTATGTGTGTATGTATGTATGTATGTATGTATGTATCTCTCTGTCTGTCTGTGTGTCTGTCTATCTATCTATCTATCTATCTACTTATCTAGCTGTCTATCATTCTATCTATCTATCTACCTGTCTATCTACCTGTCTATCCATCTGTCTGTCTATCTATCTGTCTACCTATCTACTTATCTATATATCTGTCTATGTCTATCTATCTGTGTGTACGTGTGTGTGTGCATGTCTATGGGAGTGTGTGTACGTGTGTGTGCATGTCTATGGGAGTGTGTGTACGTGTGAATACCCCTTATCTCCCCTATGTGTGATAATGTCTAAAAACATTGCCTTCACTCCAGTGACCATAAAGAACACATCACTGTCAACAGTAAACAGTTTATATGGTGTGTGATGTCTAAACACATTGCCTTCACTCCAGTGACCATAAAGAACACAGCACTGTCAGCAGTAAACAGTTTATATGCTGTGTGATGTCTAAACACATTGCCCTCACTCCAGTGACCATAAAGAACACAGCACTGTCAGCAGTAAACAGTTTATATGCTGTGTGATGTCTAAACACATTGCCCTCACTCCAGTGACCATAAAGAACACAGCACTGTCATGTCAGCAGTAAACAGTTTACATGCTGTGTGATGTCTAAACACATTGCCCTCACTCCAGTGACCATAAAGAACACAGCACTGTCATGTCAGCAGTAAACAGTTTATATGCTGTGTGATGTCTAAACACATTGCCCTCACTCCAGTGACCATAAAGAACACAGCACTGTCATGTCAGCAGTAAACAGTTTATATGCTGTGTGATGTCTAAACACATTGCCCTCACTCCAGTGACCATAAAGAACACAGCACTGTCAGCAGTAAACAGTTTATATGGTGTGTGATGTCTAAACACATTGCCTTTACTCCAGTGAACTGTACATGTACCGTCTCTATCCGCTAGGTTTACAGTTTTCTTGAAAATATAGATAGCACAGATTCCATCTCGGTGTATTTCCCGAGCCCATGGGAAATGACGGAAGCTGTTGTACATCTCTCTCCACACCACCACCCGAGGTCCTGTTCTTATTGCTGCTGTTTGTTCCCAGTACATATTTCTGATTATTCGTAGATCTTTTCCATCAATAGTGAGTCTTTCTTGTTGATTGATCAATTCTTCATGTCTTACCCGATCGAAACCTTTGGTATAATCAACAAAGCATAAATTAAATCTATATTCAACTCAACTGACCTCTCTATAATTGTTCTTAGGATGTATGTGGCATTAATAGTCCCTTTCCCTTCCACAAATCCACACTGTTCTCCTGCTATTTCTCTTTTGATTCTGTTCCTTGTCCTCATCATGATTATTCCTAATATGATTTTTGTTACACGACTCATCAAGCTGATTGTACGATGGAGTTCGCATTCTATAACCTGTTTTCTTTGGAAGTTCAATGACAAATGATTTTGACATTGGTGTTAAGCCTTTTGTGTACTCTTGACAAATCGTGATGGCCACAACATTAGTGTTAAGCCTTTTGTGTACTGTTGACAAATCGTGATGGCCACAACATTAGTGTTAAGCCTTTTGTGTACTCTTGACAAATGGTGATGGCCACAACATTAGTGTTAAGCCTTTTGTGTACTGTTGACAAATCGTGATGGCCACAACATTAGTGTTAAGCCTTTTGTGTACTCTTGACAAATCGTGATGGCCACAACATTAGTGTTAAGCCTTTTGTGTACTCTTGACAAATGGTGATGGCCACAACATTAGTGTCTGTCTTGTTTTGTGTCTCTCTATCGTGTTCTCTGTCTGTTTTCCTGTATTTCTCATTCTCCCTTTGTAACTACAATCAAGAACAATAAATAGATAGATAAATAAATAACCAACACACACACACACATACACGCAGACACACATGCACGCACGTACGCACGCACGCACACACAGAGAGACACACACTCACACACACACACACACACACACACACACACACACACACACACACACACACACACAAACACACACACACACAGCGAGAGAGAGAGAGTTAAAGACAAAGAGAGAGACAGAGAGACAGAGACAGAGACAGAGAGAAAAAAGAGAGAGAGAGAGAGAGAGACAGAGAGAGAGAGACAGAGAGAGAGAGAGAGACAGAGAGAGAGAGAGAGAGAGAGAGACAGAGAGAGAGAGAGAGAGACAGAGAGAGAGAGAGAGAGAGAGAGAGAGAGAGACAGAGAGAGAGAGAGAGAACAAAAAAGGAAACGGATGAAAACACAACCATGTCCCTGGTATAAACTTACATCACCAACGTAAGATACAATCATATCACAGGAATCACCTCCCAATCAACACGATACATCGCCTCATCTGTCCATCAAGAAGATTATTAAATCATCGTCTCCATTTGTCAGTGATGAATACTTGTATCAGAAATCATTCACTGGTGCTTAAAATGCAGATCGTTTTGCATGAACCATGTGTGTGTGTGTGTGTGTGTGTGTGTGTGTGTGTGTGTGTGTGTGTGTGTGTGTGTGTGTGTGTGTGTTTGTGTGTATGTGTGTGTGTGTGTGTGTGTGTGTGTGTGTGTGTGTGTGCGTATGTGCGTGGGTGAGGTACTTATGCATAAAAATGATACTGTTTACAGATATTACTTTTTGATACATTTTTTTTATTCTGTTTAAACTAGTAACATAAACAAATGCAAAACAACCAGCAAAGCGCAATTGTGATAAGATCACGAATCAAATTTGAAATAATCCAGAATATCCATATGTTTGAACTACATCTACATGAAGCACAATCACCAGTAGAAGAAAAATACAACATCAATAACAACAACAACAACAAAACAGTCTGTCAACATACATGGGCATGATGTTACGAAATCAGACTGACTATCACATTGTATCACATACATTGACAACATCAGTATTACAATATGAATAGACAGAATCAAGACTCACTTGTTATCAAGGTAATATGGCAGCCAACATATTTTGAAAGTGTGCAGATTTCCATTCATTTTTGCATTGTATTCTTCTATGTGATATTTCATAGCAAGGTACACTTTAAAATACGTTATGTCTGGTAAAGTCTTTTGATATTTGCATTTATAAATGTACACTTTTCCAAGGATGATGATGAAATCACATATCAGACCTATGCACACATTTTCGTCAACACCAAGTGATACCATACTTTCAGTTCATCTAACATTTGCACAGGTAACACATTCCAATCTTAAGATTTCCTCAATCCCTCTCCAGAATCGTATCGTATGTAAACAATTCCAATATGTATGATTGATACTGTCTTTTGTTTCCAAACAACAATCACAGCAAGAATTTCTTTTAATATGACATTAGCTCTGATAATTCTATGTACAATACGTATCTGTAGCCATTTCAGTTTAACTAAATGTATTTCATGAATTTTCTAAAACCGCTTTTTTCCAAGGAACATTTCTGCCCAATTTCTCTGACCATTTAGAGCAAGACTTTGGAACTGTATCATCTGTTGTTAATATTCCATGATATAACCGTGCTCCTTTTGGTACAGAGTAAACTGTTTTCAGATCTGTCGGAATATCATCATATGTACTTTCATTTGGTATGTTCAGCTTTGTCTTCTGTGCAGATGACTTAATAGGCTGCTTACATCCATTGAAGATGAGGACATTTACGCTCATTTCGTATGTTCTCTTGAATTCCTTATGTGTCAGAAAAAAATCCATTATCAGTCAAAATATGTTCAATACGAAAGACTTGTTTTTGAACCCATCTACTACATTTTATGTTATTCCCAATAGTGATGTTTTCGTTATGTAAGACTGGTGGTTCTGAAAGTAGATCAATAAATGTTTTTGGTTTTATATGACTACAAAAATGATAATATGCCTTAAACGTGTGTTTCCAGAACATATTATCATTATGCATTGGCTTTATATAAAGCATAACTGGGGCCATATTATTCAAACTGTGTTAAAAAAAGGGGCACAACTCACTAGTTTTTTTGTTTTTTTTTACCATTTATGTTCCATATTTGTAAATTTTCTCAGCCTGGAAATTTTTTAAGGGATTACAGATATTATGATCAGTTTTCTACTTATACATATCAAGTCAAGGAAGCAAAATTTAGTGATACACATAAGCAAAATTTAGTGATACACATACAGTAAGCAAAATTCGGTGATACACATGAAGCAAAATCTACGAAGCAATTCATTTCAAACAACAAACAAGGACAAATCGATCCAAGGGCAGTAACAAGGTTTTTCAAGCGTTCATATAAATGTCGCGTTATTACTGGCTTCTCTCCCTTGTATCACTGTAATCCCCCAGTCATCTAAATAGGAGCTTAGCAGTCCCACGGACAGTCTGTTTTGTTCACATTCAAAGAAGTTTAGCATTGTGTTCAGTGTGTTTAGTCCCACGGACAGTCTGTCTTGTTCACATTCAAAGAAGTTTAGCATTGTGTTCAGTGTGTTTAGTCCCACGGACAGTCTGTCTTGTTCACATTCAAAGAAGTTTAGCATTGTGTTCAGTGTGTTTAGTCCCACGGACAGTCTGTCTTGTTCACATTCAAAGAAGTTTAGCATTGTGTTCAGTGTGTTTAGTCCCACGGACAGTCTGTCTTGTTCACATTCAAAGAAGTTTAGCATTGTGTTCAGTGTGTTTAGTCCCACGGACAGTCTGTCTTGTTCACATTCAAAGAAGTTTAGCATTGTGTTCAGTGTATTTAGCCACGAACTCTGTTCTATTTTAAGTCGTCTGGGCTGGTTAGAGCTGAAAAAACCCACAATGATTTTTGAAGGGACTGATGGGGATTCGAACCCACAACCTTCCAGTCGGTAGTCCATTGCGTTAACCACCACACCACGGCGACTGGTCATCGTTATATTATCATTGTTGTCTTTAAGTTCTTATTGTTAGGGGTTGACATGTGTCTGCGTTTGTCTCTCATGCTTTTGTAAAGCGTTTGACCGATGGACATACACTCGTAGAAGTGAATATTTTGACACATCTTTTTGATCGCTTTTTTGACATTGTGTGTGTCATGGTTCATCAGCTTTTAACATGCTGATATTTGTAGACTGGCAAGGACTAGCTGTAAGACATGTTCAGTGGGACCTAATGCCACTATCCTTGAGTAACGAAGTGTTTTGAAGTTTTAAATGTGAAGCCCTCTCTGTAAAGTGTCTTCCTTTGATTCGTGGGTTTTTGCTTTTGTTTTGCTTGCTTGCTTCCTTGTTTGCTTGCTTACATGCTTGTGTGCTTGCTTGCTTCCTTGTTTGCTTGCTTACATGCTTGTGTGCTTGCTTGCTTCCTTGTTTGCTTGCTTACATGCTTATGTGCTTGCTTGCTTCCTTGTTTGCTTGCTTACATGCTTGTTTCCTTGCTTCTTCCTTCTTTGCTTACTTACATGCTTGTTTCCTTGCTTGCTTCCTTGTTTGCTTGCTTACATGCTTTGTGCTTGCTTGCTTCCTTATTTGCTTGCTTACATGCTTATGTGCTTGCTTGCTTCCTTGTTTGCTTGCTTACATGCTTGCGTGCTTGCTTGCTTCCTTGTTTGCTTGCTTACATGCTTATGTGCTTGCTTGCTTCCTTGTTTGCTTGCTTACATGCTTGTGTGCTTCCTTGCTTCCTTGTTTGCTTGCTTACATGCTTGTGTGCTTGCTTGCTTCCTTGTTTGCTTGCTTACATGCTTGTGTGCTTGCTTGCTTCCTTGTTTGCTTGCTTACATGCTTGTGTGCTTGCTTGCTTCCTTGTTTGCTTGCTTACATGCTTGTGTACTTGCTTGCTTCCTTGTTTGCTTGCTTTACTGCTTGCTTGCTTCCTTGTTTGCTTGCTTACATGCTTGTGTGCTTGCTTGCTTCCTTGTTTGCTTGCTTACATGCTTGTGTGCTTGCTTGCTTCCTTGTTTGCTTGCTTACATGCTTGTGTGCTTGCTTGCTTCCTTGCTTGCTTGCTTACATGCTTGTGTGCTTGCTTGCTTCCTTGTTTGCTTGCTTACATGCTTGTGTGCTTGCTTCCTTCTTGTGTGCTTGCTTACATGATTGTGTGCTTGCTTGCTTCCTTGTTTGCTTGCTTAATGCTTGTGTGCTTGCTTGCTTCCTTGTGTGCTTGCTTACATGTTGTGTGCTTGCTTCTTCTTGTTGCTTGCTTAATGCATGTGTTGCTTGTCGTGCTTGCTTACATGCTTGTGTGCTTGCTTGCCTTGTTTGCTTGCTATGCATGTGTGCTTGCTTACATGCTTGTGTGTTGCTTGCTTCCTTGTTTGCTTGCTTACATGCTTGTGTGCTTGCTTGCTTCCTTGTTTGCTTGCTTACATGCTTGTGCTTGCTTGTTTATGCTTGCTTGTTTGCTTGCTTACATGTTGCTGTGCTTGCTTGCTTGCTTCATTGTTTGCTTGTCTTGCTTGCTTGTTTACATGTTTGTGTGCTTGCTTGCTTGTATTTTTGTTGTGTTTCTTCTCTCTGTTCTGCTTGTTCTTGTCTGGATTAGCTGTTGGTCTTGAGCTTATTTACATTCTCTTCTTCTCTCTGCTCTCCTATTCTTCTGCTTGCTTGCTCTGCTCTTTTTCTCTCTCGTTGTTTCTTCTCTCTTCTCTCTCTCTCTTCTTCTCTTTCTCTCTTTCTCTCTCTCTTCTGCTTCTCTCTCTTCCCTCTCTCTACTCTCTCTCTCGCTCTCTCTTTCCTTCTCTTCTTCTCTCTCTTCTTTTCTCTACACTACTCTTTCATCACTTCATCCTTCTTCATCATCTCGTCCTTTTCGTCACGTCTACACCACTGTTCTCTCTTCATCTAGCGTCTCTCCTCTTTTCTTCAGATGTACCATGATTCTATTCTTTCATGTTCTGCATTGTCCTCTTTCGTCCATGTCCCATGATATCTATTTTCAGTCTTAACACAACTGTCTCTCTTTTCAGTCACAAGATGTACACACAATGATATCTATTCTATACAGTGCTAAGACAAGTCTGTCCTCTTTTCAGTCACAAGATGTACACACAATGATATCTATTCTATACAGTGCTAAGGACAAGTCTGTCCTCTTTTCAGTCACAAGATGTACACACAATGATATCTATTCTATACAGTGCTAAGGACAAGGTCTGTCCTCTTTTCAGTCACAAGATGTACACACAATGATATCTATTCTATACAGTGCTAAGGACAAGTCTGTCCTCTTTTCAGTCACAAGATGTACACACAATGATATCTATTCTATACAGTGCTAAGGACAAGATCTGTCCTCTTTTCAGTCACAAGATGTACACACAATGATATCTATTCTATACAGTGCTAAGGACAAGTTCTGTCCTCTTTTCAGTCACAAGATGTACACACAATGATATCTATTCTATACAGTGCTAAGGACAAGATCTGTCCTCTTTTCAGTCACAAGATGTACACACAATGATATCTATTCTATACAGTGCTAAGGACAAGGTCTGTCCTCTTTTCAGTCACAAGATGTACACACAATGATATCTATTCTATACAGTGCTAAGGACAAGATCTGTCCTCTTTTCAGTCACAAGATGTACACACAATGATATCTATTCTATACAGTGCTAAGGACAAGGTCTGTCCTCTTTTCAGTCACAAGATGTACACACAATGATATCTATTCTATACAGTGCTAAGGACAAGATCTGTCCTCTTTTCAGTCACAAGATGTACAC
>JAPXFY010000270.1:47500-68823 GCA_030674185.1 Monoplex corrugatus
GCACTAATCAGTACACCATGGCGACTGGTCAGAGAAGGAAAGATACAACAATAACCACCTGGCCAGAGCCATCGGCCTCCATGTACGACGGATGTTCCAAACACTGCTACTCAAGAATCAGCTTGTTGACACACATCCATTGCTGCTCCACATTCAGCTGAGTCCTCAACTGTGTCTGATCAATCAAAAGGAGCCATCATATGCATATCTGTCTGTCTGTCTGTCTATCTATCTATTCATCTATCTATCTGTCTGTCTGGCTGTCTGGCTGTCTGTCTATCTATCTGTGTGTCTGTCTGTCTATCTGTCTGTCTGTCTGTCTATCTATCTATCTATCTGTCTGTCTATCTTTCTGTCTGTCTGTCTGTCTGTCTATCTGTCTATCTGTCTATCTGTCTATCTGTCTATCTGTCTATCTGTCTATCTATCTATCTATCTATCTATCTTTCTATCTGTCTGCCTATCTGTCTGTCTATCTATCTGCCTGTCTGTCTGTCTATCTGTATGTCTGTCTGTCTGTCTATCTGTCTGTCTATCTGTGTGTCTGTGTGTCTGTCTGTCTGTCTATCTGTCTGTCTATCTATCTATCTGTCTATCACTCTATCTATCTATCTATCTATCTATTATCCATCTATCCATCTATCTATCTATCCATCTTTCTCTCTCTCTCTCTCTATCTATCTATCTATCTATCTATCTATCTATCTATCTATCTATCTATCTATCTATCTGTCTGTCTATTTATCTGTCTGTCTGTCTATCTGTCTGTCTCTCTCCCTGTCTATCTATCTATATGTTTGTCTATCTATCTGTCAGTCTGTCTGTCTGTATATCTATCTAGCCATCTATCTATCTATCTATCTATCTATTATCTATCGATCTATTGATCTATCTATCTGTCTATCTATCTATCTATATATCTATCTAGCCATCTATCTATCTATCTACTTGTCTATCTATCTGTCTGTCTGTCTATCTGTCTACCTATCTGTCTATCTGTCTTTTCATCTGTCTATCTATCTATCTGTCGATCTGTCCATCTCTCTGAATATCTGTCCGTCCGTCTGTCCGTCTGTCTGTCTGTCGGTCTATCTATTTATCTATCTACTTATCTATCTATCTATCTATCTATCTATCTATCTATCTATCTATCTATCTATCTATCTATTTATCTATCTATCTATTATCTATCTATCTATCTATCTATCTATCTGTCTGTCTGTTTGCCTTTCTGTCTATCTATCTATCTATCTATCTCTCTCTTTGTCTGTCTATCTATCTATCTGTAGGTCTGTCTCTCTGCCCATCTATTTATTCTCTGTCTGTCTATTTATGAATATATATATATATATATATTATATATATTTTGTGTGTGTGTGTGTGTGTGTGTGTGTGTGTGTGTGTGTGTGTGTGTGTGTGTGTGTGTGTGTGTGTGTGTTTACATACACACACGTATGTATATAAAGCTTTCTTACAGATGTACTCAGGGGTTAAGTAGGGAGGTTTTTTGTCAGTTTACAGTGAAACCATTCATGACAAAAACTAGAAGAAATTCCTGGGATAAAGGTTGGAGGAAAAATGATAAGCGATCTTCATTTTTCAGATGACACCGTTCTGATTGCAGAAAACGAAAAGGACTTATAAAAACCTTGTGAATATAATAGAAAAAAAAAGCAGAAATAAATGACCAGAAGTAAAATGTTATCACATGGCATACCATTGAGACAAGATGATAAGTTAAAACATTTGGGGAAAAGCCATCTCATCACACAGCAGATGGACATCAGAAATATCCAGCAGAATGGGCCAAGCTAAAGCAGAATTCAAGAATATAAAAAACGTTCTTACTAACAAATGCCTATCATAAACATCAGGAAAGAGTTCTCCAGTGTTAAATAGATCCAATACATTTGTACTGATGCAAAACCTGGTCATTCCACAAGCAAAGTTAGAACAAAATTGAGGCAGATGATATAAGGTTTCTAAGAAGAATATTAAGCGTTTCATGGACAGCAAAGAAAACAAAGGAGACCATCTTGAAAAAAAAGCAAACAGAAAAACAATCTTACTGTACATTAGGAAAAGACAACCAATATTTACGGAACAATTTGATGATATGGTCACAAAAAAGAAGCTACGGGAGAAATGAGCACCAACTATGTCCAGAAAACATAAAACATACAGTTTTGCAAGTAGATGAGGACAGAAAGGGCAGGAGGTATCTTTGTAGAGACAAAAACACATATTTATATGGATGACATTGATTGCCAATACAAGTGACAAAACACAGATTTATATGGATGACATTGATTGCCAATACCACGTATCAGACGGCATTGATTATCAATATTTATGTGGATGACGTTGATTGCCAATACCAAGTGAGCATGACAAAAGATTTATATGGATGACATTGATTGCCAATACCAAGGCATGACAAGATTTATATGGATGACATTGATTGCCAATACCAAGCTGACATGACACAGATTTTATGGATGACATTGATTGCCAATACCAAGCGGACATGACACAGATTTATTATGGATGACATTGATTGCCAAGTACCAAGCGGTATGACACAGATTTATATGGATGACATTGATTGCCAATACCAAGCGACAAAACACAGATTTATATGGATGACATTGATTGCCAATACCAAGCGGTATGACACAGATTTATATGGATGACATTGATTCCAATACCAAGGGCATGACACAGATTTATATGGATGACATTGATTGCCAATACCAAGCGGTATGACACAGATTTATATGGATGACATTGTTCCAATACCAAGTGGTATGACACATATTTATATGGATGACATTGATTGCCAATACCAAGCGGATGACACATATTTATATGGATGACATTGATTTCCAATACCAAGGGCATGACAGATATTATATGGATGACATTGATTGCCAATACCAAGCGGCATGACATATTTATATGATGACGTTGATTGCCAATACCAAGCGGCATGACAGATTTTTATGGATGACATTGATTTCCAATACCAAGCGGCATGACATATTTATATGAATGACGTTGATTACCAATACCAAGCGGCATGACAGATTTATATGGATGACATTGATTGCCAATACCAAGCGGCATGACAGATTTATATGGATGACATTGATTGCCAATACCAAGCGGCATGACACATGATGATGATGATGTACTCACACATCTGTTCCCGGAGCTCTGTCAACTGACTCGCTGCGCTTGTCTGGCACTGTTGCAGCTTCTGTATGTCCGTCTCACAGTTTGACACATCATTCTTCATCTCTCTCACGACAGCTGTCACTGACGTGAGGTTTTGAACCTGATCGTTGGCTGACGACATGTTCAGTTTTAGTTGGTCGTTAGCTGACGTCAGCTGTTTGAGTTGGTCATTGGCTGATATCAAATCTTGTTTGAAGTCGTCGTTGGCTGACGATAAACTTTTAATCTGATCGTTGGATAACGATAGATCCTGTCTCAGGTGCGTCAGGTCGCTACGTAACGCCAGCAATTCCGTGGCATGAGAGCAACTGACAGCAGTGTTGAGGGGCTGAGTGTCAATGGCACTGGACCTCTCCTTGCTGTCTGTACGGCTGCTGTCTGACTCAGGACTGACTCCAGCTACAGACACAGAGCCCATGAATCTCTCACACTGTCCATCACAGCCTTCGTGTTGTGGGCCAGGTGTAGGAGAAGACGGCTGGTTTCTCTGTCCTGTCTGACAGGTGTTGAAAATGACGGAGGGCAGCATCACTCAACAGTGGTGGACGTGGTTTGCTTTTGGAGGCAGACGTGTGTGGGCCGGCAGCCACATCATCAGCAAATGCCTGCAAGCTGGACAGGGAGATGAGGGTGGTGTCCATCTCAGCCTGCACCTTGTCCTCCACCTGTTGAGTTGCAGCCTTAAGAGTGAGCAGGCAGGCATCACGACTCTCCCCCAGCAGACGCACACCTGTACAGTGAACAACCAGCCACAACACTCAGTGCTTAGGGTCAAGTCACACGCACGTTGTAGAGCTTTGCTTTTACCAAACACACAACAATGAAAGAAAATGGCAAAAACAAAGATAAATGCACAATCTGACACAAGGTAAATGGCAAACACAGAGATAAATATACGAGATGACACAAGGTAAATGGCAAACACAAAGATAAATGTACAAGATGATGCAAGGGAAATAGCAAACACAAAGATAAATATACAAGATGACACAGTGGGAAATGGCAAAACAAGATAAATGACAAGATGACACACAAGAAATGACAAACACAAGATAAATGCACAATGACACAAGTAAATGACAAACACAAAGATAAATGTACAGATGACACAAGGTAAATGACAAACACAAGAAAATCAAGATGACAAGGAAATGTAAACACAAAGATAAATGACAAGATGACACAAGTAATGACAAACACAAAGATAATGTACAGATGACACAAGAAATGACAAACACAAAGATAAATGTACAAGATGACACAAGGGAATGACAAACACAAAGATAAATGACAAGATGACACAAGGAAATGACAAACACAAAGATAAATTACAAGATGACACAAGGAAATGACAAACACAAAGATAATACAATGACACAAGAAATGACAAACACAAAGATATTGACAAGTGACACAAGGAAATGACAAACACAAAGATAAATGTACAAGATGACACAAGGAAATGACAAACACAAAGATAAATCACAAGATGACACAAGGAAATGAACACAAAGATAATGCACAAGATGACAAAGTATGACAAGTGACACAAGGAAATGACAAACACAAAGATAAATTACAAGATGACACAAGGAAATGAAAACACAAAGATAAATGCACAAGATGACACACAGTAATGACAAAACACAAAGATAATGTACGAGATGACACAAGGAAATGACAAACACAAAGATAAATATAAGATGACACAAGTAATGACAAACACAAAGATAAATGCACAAGATGACACAAGTAAATGACAAACACAAAGATAAAGTGTACGAGATGACACAAGTAATGACAAGTGACACAAAGAAATACAAACACAAGATAAATGACACAATGGTGACACAATGGAAATGACAAACACAAAGATAAATGTACAAGATGACACAAGGAAATGACAAACACAAAGATAAATGTACAAGATGACACAAAGGAAATGACAAACACAAAGATAAATGTACAAGATGACACAAGTGAAATAACAAACACAAAGATAAATGTACAAGATGACACAAGGAAATGACAAACACAAAGATAAATGTACAAGATGACACAAAGGAAATAACAAACACAAAGATAAATGTACAAGATGACACAAGGAAATAACAAACACAAAGATAAATGTACAAGATGACACAAGGAAATAACAAACACAAAGATAAATGTACAAGATGACACAAGGAAATAACAAACACAAAGATAAATGTACAAGATGACACAAGGAAATGACAAACACAAAGATAAATGTACAAGATGACAAAGGAAATGAACAAACACAAAGATAAATGTACAAGATGACACAAGGTAAATGACAAACACAAAATATAAATGCACAAGATGACAAGGGAATGACAAACACAAAGATAAATGTACGAGATGACACAAGGAAATGACAAACACAAAGTATAAATGTACAAGATGACAAAGGGAAATGACAAACACAAAGATAATGTAATGACAAGGAATGAAAACACAAAGATAATGTACAGAAATGTAAGATGACAAACACAAAGATAAATGTACGAGATGACACAAGGAAATGACAAACACAAAGATAAATGTACAAGATGACACAAATTAATATGAAACACAAAGATAAATGTACAAGGTGACACAAGGAAATGACAAACACAAAATAAATGTACAAGATGACACAAGGGAAATGACAAACACAAAGATAAATGTACAGAGACACAAGGTAAATGACAAACACAAAGATAAATGTACAAGATGACACAAGGGAAATGACAAAAACAAAGATAAATGTACAAGATGACACAAGGTAAATGACAAACACAAAGATAAATGTACAAGGTGACACAAGAGAAATGACAAACACAAAGATAAATGTTCAAGGTGACAGAAGGGAAATAACAAACACAAAGATAAATGTACAAGATGACACAATTTAAATGATAAACACAAAGATAAATATACAAGGTGACACAAGGTAAATGGCAAACAATGTCGAGATATCAGTGCATGTAGTTGTGGAAGGAATCAGAACATACCAGACATTATAATGGCTTAAAGTGATGTACAGACATGGGCACTGTGAATGACAAAATCAAATAAACAAACACACAGACAAACACAACTACCAGCAACAAACACTATGGAGGACATTGTCACAATGAAAGAAAGAGCAGCACAGTTTTCTGGAACAAACATGTTCTATCATCACAACAATAACAGCACAACAACAACAATACAGGGGAAAAGAGTAAGAACAACGTGAGAAACAACAACAACAACAGCAACAACAACAACAATGATCTAGAAAACGGTAACACCATAAAAAACCCAAAACAACAATAACAACATGAGAATCAACGACAATAATCACAACAACACGAGAAATGACAACAACTGAAACGACAACAACAAACAACAACAACAATAACAATCGAAATAATAGAAGTAACACTTACATGAGAAACACTAACAACAACAACAACTACCGTAACAGCATGAACAACAACAAGACTGACAAGAGACACAACAACAGCAATAAAACAACAACAAGAAAAACAACAGAAGACAACGACAGCAAAAACAAGAGCATAGGAAATAACAGGTAAATAGAACACGAGAAAAAACACAAACAGCTCTCATTATGAAAATCAACAACACGCAAAATAACAGCAGCAGCAGCAGCAACGACAAGCGACAGCAACAATAGCAACATAAAGAACAACATCAAAAACAAGCAGGAGGAGCAGGAGGAGGAGGAGAGAGAAGAAGAAGAAGAAGAAGAAGAAGAAGAAAGAAGAAGAAGAAGAAGAAGAAGAAGAAGAAGAAGAAGAAGAAGAAGAAGAAGAAGAAGAAGAGAAGAAGAGAAGAAGAAGATGATGATGATGAAGAAGGAGGAGGAGGAGGAGGAGGAGAGAAGATACTGGTGATGATGGTGATGATGATGATGATGATGATGATGATGATGATGATGATGTTGATGATGATGATGATGAACAACAACTACAAAAGCAGCAGCAGCATCAACAACAACAACAACAACACAAGAAGAACAATAACAACTACTACTATTACTACACTACTAATACAACTACTACTACCACCACCACCACAACAACAAAAACGACAACAACAATAACAACGACAACAAAAACAATAACAACAAACAACACAGAAGCAGCAATGACAGTAACAGCACTACCAACGACAACAGTAAACTTTATCATCCAAACCAGACCCACCTGTCTCATATCGACTCTGTATCTGGTCCACCACAACTTGTCTCTGACGGTCGATCTCCTCTGTTTCCTTTGTAAGATTGGCGCTCACTGCTGTCAGGACTGCTATTTGTTTATGGGCCTTGGCTTGCAAATCCTGGTTCACGTCCATGTCTTGCTTATCACGTGACTGTGTCGTGTCTTCCTCACTGACCACGTCAGTACTGTCTCCAAGATCAGCGTAGATGTAAGTCTGAAAACGTCAACAAACGTTATGACATATCAACATGTTATGTTAACATCAACAGTTATCATGAATTGTCAGTGGTATATCAAAATCAGTAGGTGTTATGACACATGCTGAAAATGAAATTCATGACATGATATTGACATGTCATGACACATGTTGATATTGACGTCGAGACACGTGTTGATGTTGACATGTCATGACACATGGTGATATTGATAATTATAACATGACACGTGGTGATATTGACATGTCATGACACGTGGTAATATTGATATATCATGACACGTGTTGATGTTGATATGTCACGATACGTGTGGATTTTTTCAAACTTGTTGTTGTTTATTTTAAGCAAGTAATAGCAAATCAATCAGCAAAGCGCAATTGCAATTAGATCATGTAATCAAATCTGAAATAATCCAGAATATCCATATGTTTGAACTACATCTACATGAAGCACAATCACCAGTAGAAGAATAATACAACATCAATAACAACAACAACAAGAAAACAGTCTGTCAACATACACGGGCATGATGTTACGAAATTAGACTGACTATCACATTGCATCACATACATTGACAACATCAGTATTACAATAAGAACAGACAGAATCAAGACTCGGCTGTTATTATTGGTAAATAAGGCAGCCACCATATTTTGAAAGTGTGCAGATTCCAATTGCATTATATTCTTCTATGTGAAATTTCATAGCAAGGTACCCTTTAAAACAGGTTATGTTTGGTACAGTCTTTTGATACTTGCATTTATAAATGTACACTTTTCCAAGGATGATGATGAAACCAAATATCGGACCTATGCACACATTTTCGTCAACACCAAATAATACCATACTTTCATTTAATCTAATGTTCGCACAGATAAAACATTCCAATCTCAAGATTTCCTCAATCCCATTCCAGACTCGTTTCATAGGTAAACAGTTACAAGATATATTATCAATACTGTCTTTTGTTTCCAAACAAAAATCACAGCAACAATTGTTTATAAGTCCCATTTCTTTGAATATGACTTTAGTTTTGATACTATGTACACTACGTATCTGTAGCCATTTCATTTGAACTGCTTGTATTTTATGAATTTTCATAAACGCTTTTTTCCAGGGAACATTTGTTTGCAGTTTCTCTGACCATTTAGAGCAAGACTTTGGAACTGCATCATCTGTTGTTAATATTCCATAATATAACCATGCTCCTTTTGGTACAGATTAAACTGTTTTCAGATCTATAAGAATATCACATGTACTTTCATTTGGTATGTTCAGCTTTGTCTTCTGTGCATATGACTTAATAGGCTGCTTACATCCATTGAAGATGAGGACATTTACGTTCATTTCGTATTTTCTCTTGAATTCATTACGTGGCAGAAAAAATCCATTATCATTCAAAAAATGTGCAATACCAAAAGACTTCTTTTTTAACCCATCTACTACATTTTATAATGTTATTTCCAACAGTGATAATTTCGTTATATAAAACTGGTTCTGAAAGTAGATCAGTAAGTGCTTTTGGTTTTATCATCATCATCATGTACCCTGCTGCATGGCGTTGGCAATCATGGCCCTCCACACGAATCTATCCCCTGTCGCTGCAAGTACATCTTCCACCCTATCCGTCATCAGCCACCCTGCAAGTCCGTCCAATATTTTCTCCCTGGGTCTACCTGGTGTTCTTTTTCCCTCCAACACTGCCACCACGACCAGGCTCTCCAACTCCCCTTTTCTCACAAAAGGTCCCACAAAAGCCACCTGTCTTTTCTGAATCCTCTTTATCAATTATCTTCTTGTGTCTGCCTCCTTCAAGACTGTCCTGTCCATTTTCCCTGCCGTCGACGGAGCTCTCAACATTCTTCTCAGAAATCACACTTTAGCTGCCCCAATCCTGCTCCAGCTTTGCGTGCTGATCGTCCACGCCCCACAACCACGCAGCACCATCGGCTCCACAAAACACTCAAGAACTCTCTTCCTTGTGTCAATCGATAGGCATTTGTTGGTAAGAACGCCTTTCATCTTGCTGGATGCTGTTTTGGCTTGGACGACTCTGCTGGCCATTTCTGATGTGCATCCCCAGTGACGACCGTTCCCAGACATTTAAACTTATCAACTTGTCTCAAAGTTGTGCCATTTGCTGTTATTTTGTATGAGGGGATTTCATGTTCTTATCTGATTACCATGACTTCAGTCTTCTTGCTATTTAGTTCCAGGCCTTTATTTTCGCTTTCTGTATCTAATGTATTCACAAGGTTTTGTAGGTCCCTTTCATCCTCTGTAACCAGAACAGCGTCACCTGCGTAACGAACGTTGCCCATTATTTTTCCTCCAACCTTTATCCCAGGGCACTCACACAGGTTTCTCATGATGGTTTCGCTGTAAAGTGAAAACAGATCTGGTGACCCTGCCCGACCCTCTTTTTTATATTTTGGAAAGAGCTTATATCGTTTTCTATTGTCATTGCTGCTGTTTGTTCCCAATACATATTTCTGATCAGTCTCAGATTTTCTCCATCATTATTGAGCCTTTCTATTTGGTTGATCATGTCTCACCCGATCGAAAGCCTTGGTACAATCAACAGAGCATAAATATAAATCCTTACTCAACTCGATTGACCTCTCCCTGATATTTCTTAGGATGTATACGGCATTAATAATTCCTTTCCTTTGGTTTTATATGACTACAAAAATGATGATATGCCTTAAAGGTGTGTTTCCAGATCATGCTATCATTGGCATCTCATTAAGTATAACTGGGGCCATATTTTTCACACTTTGTTAAAATCACTAGCTATGTTTTAACATTTTTGTTCTGTTTTTAAATCTTCCTAGCTAGGAACGTTTATATACTTCAATATATCTTTGTATGTTTGGCAATTCAACCTTCAGTTTTATGCTTTTGTTTGTAGTTTTTCTGTTAATTTGATCACGTTTAGCACAGTGACTCTTCCCAGTGCTGTTATACTTCTCTTCATCCAAATTTTGAAGAAAGCTTTTACTTCTGATAATTTTTTTAGCGTAACATTTTTTACATCCCTTTACATCTTCTGTGATCCACACACCTAATATTTTAAATTTTGAAGGTTCGAGGATATTTTGCTTTCTAACTAAATAGCTTGTGTTCTGTTAGTATTCAAAACAATCTTTGAGAAATATGGAAACCTTTTAATCAAGGTGAACAGATTTCTTTAATAATGTTTTATCTCCAATATTGATTAGTTGGGCATCATCTGCATATTGAGAGATGTTGTACTCTCTGCTATTAACTGCAATGCCTTTAATATCTTTATCTTCTCTGATCATAATTGCTAAGATTTATATCCATGATACAAATAAATATGGAAAAAGTGAGTCGCCTTGTCTACAACATCTTTTATATGAAACCAGTCTGACGCTTGACCATTGACGATATCTGTTGACGTTATGTTTTTGTAGAACGTTTCTATCCATTTACACGATTTTATTTTCTCCAAACCCATATGTTTTTAAAACTTTAAACAAAAATTGCTAGTGTAATGAATCAAAAGCGTTCTCTAATTCTAAGCAAAGTAAACGTCAGATAATTTGTTATATTGAAATAATTCAGCAAATTATAAATTAGCCTTATGCTGTCTCCAAGACATCTATTTGCAACAAAACCTGTCTGATCTTCACAAATGAAGTTTGGAAGTATTGTCATAATTCTATCAGCGATACACGCAGATCCAATCTTAAATGATACTTTAAGCAGTGAAATAGGTCTCCAATTCTTTATATAATATGTTGGTCTATCTGGTTTTGGGATGCAGGTTATTAGTCCTTCTCGTTGAGTTACTGAAAGTTCTTCATCTTTGAACAATTCATTTAAAGATCCCACAACAAATGGGCCAAGCTTTTTCGAAATGAATTCATAAAATTCTGCCCCAAATCGGTCTATTCCAGGGCGATTTCCATTTTTCACGTTTTCAGTGCAAATCCTGCTTCTTCCAATGTTAATGCTCCTTCTGAAGAATCTGTCTCTTCATTGATAACTTTGGACAACCTGTAATTAAATCAGTTATTTTTCATGAATTTAATGTGTTCTTTCTATACAGTTCTTTATAAACACGTGTTTACCACTTGTTTAGTTGTCTGAAGTTCATCTCTATTAAAGCTGTGTTTTGGTCAACCAGTCTAGGCATGCTTTTATTTATATAGTGTCTTCTCTAAATTACAAAAGTAATTTGTTATCTTTTCCCCTTCTGCTACCTATTTCGCTTTATTGCTCTATTTCATTTTCTCTTAACTGAATTAATTCCTAATAATTTTTTTCTTTCAATAATTTTACATCATCTTCTGTTTTATTTTCTAACTGTTCTAATCGCTCAGTTTCTCTAATGAGTTCGTTTTCCATTTCTGTTGTTTTCTTTCTTTTATTTACTTATTCTTTAGTGTCGCATAAGCTATAGTTTTAGACCTGATTTTCATCAGTAGAAAATGTATGAATAATTTATCTGGAACAGTCAGATCTAAGTCTATCCAAGAGACATTATCAAGTATGGCTCTGTTGAAATGTTCATAAGAATATTCTGTGAAAACATCGTCTATTAGTTCATCTGTTTCTTCTACGTATTGCTTTTCTTTCAATAAAAACAATTTAACTACCAAAATACAGCATATATTATTACCTGGCACCAGTACATACAGCATATATTATTACCTGGCTGAAAACAAGTATCTGGATATGTCAGTCCAAAAGGGAGGCATACCAGGAATGCCTGGATGCTTGGAACATGCCACGTTGATTTGGGATGCCATCCAAAAAGCAAGAACAGAGAAGAGAGACATTGACGTAGTTTGGCTTGATCTGGCGAATGCATATGGATCAGTTCCACACGATATGATCCAGATGGCTCTTGAAATGTATCACATCCCAGAAAACATCCGAACAATGCTGAGGAAGTATTTCCAAGGGTTCTCAATGCGGTTCTCTACCAAAGAATACACCACGGACTGGATAGACCTAGAGGTGGGCATTGCAATGGGCTGTGCAATCTCTCCCATACTGTTCGTGTTGGCAATGGAAGTCATCTTGAAAGCTGCAATGAAGAGTTCAGGTCCAGTGAATCTGGGAGATGGATACCAGATGCCTCCTCTGAAAGCTTTCATGGATGACACAACAGTCTTGTCCACGGATGAGGAAGAGACACACCAAATCTTAAAGCAGCTGGATGAGCTGGTGGCCTCTTCAAGAATGAGGTTCAAACCTAAGAAATCCCGAAGTCTCTCACTGCGAAAAGGAAAAGTGTCAGATTCAGTCAAATTCATGGTAGCCAACCAAGCCATCCCCACTGTCACAGAAGAGCCAGTAAAAAGTCTCGGAAGATGGTATGATGACTCCCTGAAAGACACACAAAGGGGATGTGAAACCAAGCAAACAGCAGAAGAAGGCCTGAAGAAAATAGATAACTGCGGACTGCCAGGCAAATACAAAGTCTGGTGTCTACAGTTCATGCTGATACCAAAGCTGCTGTGGCCACTGCTAATCTATGACATTTGCACAAGCACAGTCGAAGCAATGGAAGCCAAAATCAACAAATACACAAGAAAATGGCTCGGTGTCCCACCTGGTCTCACTGATGTTGCATTCTACTGTCGTCAAGCAATGCTGAAGCTACCTCTCAAATCCATAGTGGAGGAATACAAAGTTGGAAAAACAAGACTGTTGAGCATGCTGGAGGAATCGGAAGACAATATCGTGAGATCAGTTCATCCAAAGCTGAGAACTGGCAGAAAGTGGAAAGTCCAAGAGGCTGTAAACAATGCCAAGAGAAACCTCAGCATCAAAGAAATAATTGGACACACGCAAACCAACAGACAGGGACTGGGAGCAACAAAAATGCAGTGGTGGTCCAAAGCCAAAGGGAAGGAAAAAAGAGACATGATCATACAGGAGTTGAAGGAAGAAGATGTCAAAAGAGTGCAGAAGGCAGTCCAGCAAGGTCAACAGGGGCAATGGACAACATGGGACAGTGCACTCCAAAGAAGTCTCAGCTGGAACGATATGTGGCACATGGCTCCTCTAAGGATAAGCTTCCTCCTCAGATCTGTATATGACCTGCTCCCTCGAATGCAAACTTAGTGAAATGGGGGAAAGCAGACGACCCAGCATGTCCGCTCTGTCAGAAGAAACAAACAGTGGAACATGTCCTAAGCTCCTGCAAAGTAGCGCTAGCCCAAGGAAGGTATACATGGAGGCACAACCAAGTTCTGAAAGTGATCACAGATGTGGTTAGCGAGAAAACCATGACCCCAAACGCACCAATTGCTATGACAACGTTCTACAAAGCAGGAGGGAAACAGGTCTGGCCCGAAAGTGCTATGACAACCAGCACATTGCCAAAGGGTCTTCTGGATGGAGCAGTCGACTGGGAGTGTACAGCAGACCTCCCAGAGTGGAGAAATTACCCAGATGTCATCAGCAAGACAGGCATGAGACCAGACATCGCTCTCCACTCTGACTCCTCGAAACAAGTGATTCTGATAGAACTCACTGTGCCATACGAAAGCAGAATGGAAGAAGCACATATCTACAAGACCGAAAAATACGCCGGTCTTGCCAGCACCCTGAAGAAAGCAGGTCTGCGGGTCAAAATCTTCGCCATAGAGGTCGGGGCAAGAGGGTTTGTGGGCACCTCCGCTTATGATCTCATGAAACAACTCGCCATTTCTGGGAAGAAGAGGACTAGAGCCCTTAAAGCGATGGCAGAGGCAGCAGAAAGGAGCTCAAGCTGGATCTGGGCAAGGAGGAACCAAAAAAGTGAACTTCATAAGGATTAAATTCCCTACAGATGATGTGTGCCCCGTTAGCACATTGGTAAAACCGCGTACCGCAGTTCTGAAGCGCAGAATCGCCCAGGTTCGCTCCCCGGCGTGGAAAAAAAAAAAAAAAAAATAGACAACAGCAGAAGGGCATCCAGGAGTCATGACCTGGATGTGGCCCGGCCCCCCGAGAGTGTAAGGAATTCAGGGCCGAAACACTTGTCTAAAGGGGGTTACTTCTCTGAAGACCTGTTGTCTAGCTCTCCCTAGAGTTTCTTTCTACCTGGTACCAGTACATACAGCATATATCATTACCTGGTACCAGTACATACAGCATATATTATTACCTGGTACCAGTACATACAGCATATATTATTACCTGGTACCAGTACATACAGCATATATCATTACCTGGTACCAGTACATACAGCATATATTATCATCTGCAATCTCTCCACACCATATGCCAAACAAGAAAGAAAACTGAACCCAGAGCAACAATGCCCTGCCACTCTCCAGGCAATCATCTCCCAAGCTCCTGACGCCATCAATAGTCATTTCATCAAGCAAAGAGGGGGAGGGGGCTGTCCATGTGTTGCGTGACCCATTTGGACCCAGGCATCAGATACCTTGTTTACACACAGACTGGCAAGGTGGGGAGATGGCAAACCCCAGGACATAGCCGCACAACGCGCACCAACCAGGACCAGCCCAGCCTCTAAACCAAGAAAGAATGGAAGACCCTTCTCTCGCCCCACTCTGGTCTTCATCATTCTTTCGGGCAGCCCACCCTGCCACCAGCTCGCAAAGCTGCCAGCTCCCCTCCCATTACTAAAGTCTTGAGAGCTAGCAGTCGGAAGCTCCCAACATTTCCTTTGTGCAACCACAAGGGTTGTTTGAATGGCCGCGAAGTTGCCAGGCACAATGTTTCAGACACAGCCCATTTTGCTGTTCAACAAGGGCTGACATGCCCTGAATGGGATCCTAAGTTTGCCATCTTTCCGAGCAGCCAGCAGGTCTTTCCCTGTAGTCATCAGGCCTGATTCCCTGAAGTTAGAGGCCAAGCTGAAGTGCCTTCTATAATGAGTACTGTACTGTGTTACACACACAAACACCCTACACTCTTGGGACGTGTGGCCTGACGGGTAGATGACTAGACTGAAGATCACCACGTGACCCAGTAGAGTCCTGGTTTTACTTTCACTTTCCTCTGTAGCGCTCTCTGTCTGTCTGTCTGTCTGTCTGTCTCTCTGTCTGTCTGTCTGTCTCTCTCTCTCATGTCCCAGTGCAGTATAGCCAACATCTTTCTGATAACTCTCTGAAATTATCAATGAAAAATGAATCATATTTCCCTGATGTTGGACGAGTTATGTATAACACAATAAACGTCATTTTGCTTCGATTGAGCATCATAGTTTAACTTGAAATCAAAATGCCAACATGTGTGAATGAGTTTGTATGTGAGTGTGTGTGTGTGTGTGTTGTGTGTGTGTGTGTGTGTGTCTGTGTGTGTGCGTGTGTGTGTATATATATGTGTGTTGTGTGTGTGTGTGTGTGTCTGTATGTTTGTGTGTGTCTGTATGTGTGGGTGTGTGTGTGTGTGTGTGTGTGTGTGTGTTGTGTGTGTCTGTGTGTGTGCGTGTGTGTGTGTGTGTGTGTGTGTCTGAACGTGTGTATATGTTTGTGTGTGTGTGTGTGTGTGTGTCTGTGTGTGTGAACGTGTATGTCTGTGTCTGTGTGTGAAGAAAATCTGTCAGCAGACATTTGTTGCCAATTTCATACATACATATATTCATGTCAGTTAAAGTATGGGTGACATTGTGCAATGTGAGAGAGACAGACTGCATGCTTGTGGGTGTGGGCATTAATTTAATTTAACCCGTTCAGTGCCGGCGACTGAATATTCGGTCGGCTCTCCATGTGATCCTCTTTGCCGGCGACCGTATATTCTGGCAGTCTATTTTTAGCATTTTTCATGGGGAATTACGGCAAGCAGAAGTGACGTAGAACACAGATACACAATCTACAATCCTTCCCTGATAATGAGATACTACGCAGTTTCTGTGACGTTCCACCCAAAGTTTGCAAACAAAGCAATTAGTAGGGGACCCCGTTTACGTAAACACTCCGACAGCGAAAATGGCCGAAAGCGCCGAGCTGAGCACTTCAAGCAGACGACGCGCTTCCATTCCACTTTCCCATGCCGTTTAACTTGTGCTCCAAAATGATTCTGACATCGAATCAGTTGATTCTTTGGATGATTTTAGCGAGGACAGTGATGTTCATGGCTATGATGTGGCCAGAACAAGTGCACCGCGTGCCTTGACCGACTTCGACGACAGTGATAGTCTGTCAGTCACGAATCGACTGTTGATTCTGCTTTCACGGCGGAGACAGAGGTGAGTGGTGCTGAGACTGAAAGCGATAGTGATGGGGAGGGTGGGAGGGTGCCAGTACTAGGCAGGAAAAGGCCTAGAGTTTCGAGAAGCAGTGGTGCAGGACGAAGAAGAGGGACAGCAGGAAGGGGGGTGGGGCAGGGGAGGGGGCGGGTCTGGGGGTGCGAGAAGAGGACGGACAGTGACTGGAACTGCACGTTTCGATGGTCAGTTCGTCGATGGGACAAACACAAGACCTGTGTCGTTTGAGTTTACAGGGGATGCGGGCATCAAAGTATCAACTGAGGGCTTTGGAGCTGTAGATTATTTCAAGTTGTTTCTCACACAAGATCTCCTTCAGAGGCTTGTGACTGAGACCAATAGGTACGCGCAGTAGATGATCACAGCTGCCAGTCAGAAGGGGTGGGAATTTCTAAACATAGCTCACTGAGAGTTACCAACTCTGTGTGTTGTGTGTGTGTGTGTGTGTGTGTGTGTGTGTGTGTGTGTGTGTGTGTGTGTGTGTGTGTGTGTGTGTGTGTGTGTGTCACTTACTTATTTTGCTTGTTCATCCTGCTTATGGTGCAGTTATATATTTTGTCACATGTTACTTATTGCTGTGTATGTTTGTGTGTATGATTTCAGATACCTCTTCAGGCAGAACACCAGCTGTTGTGGTACCATCAAAGCCAACAGACTGGTGAAGGAGATGACTGACCTTGAGGTCACAAAAAAAGGGGACATGAAGGTGCTTCTCCTTGTTACATGGAGTACCACACAAAACTCAAATACTGGCTTGAAGATTAGTTTGTGGAGACACTGACAGTAGTTGAGTCGGACATCCATAATCTATAAATATTTTTTGTGTGCCTTTTTTTATTTCTTCATTTCTTCAGTGATGGGAACTCTTCTCTTTGAATTGGTGTGCCTTCAAAATAACATGGATTTAGGATTGCTTTTTGTTTCACTTTGGAATGTATCATGCCACTTCTGCAAATTTGGTGAGTACAAATAAAATGTTTCACCAAAAATTCAACTGTTCATTTTTTATCTTTCTGTGAGTGTCACATTTTTTATCTTTCTGTGAGTGTCATTTTGAAGACATATCATTTTGCTACAAACCTTCTTCAACATGTTATTGTCTATTTTGTCTTCTTTAGCTTCAGGAATTTTTTATGTATTACCCTAATTCACAAAATGCGCCCTGGCAATGGCGATGCACACTTTAATTACACCATCTGGCACTGTAAGCATAAGTTTGTGTTTGTATACATGAGTAAGAGAAGGACGGAGAATCGTGATACGTGAAACCCTAATGGGTCAGATGTGTAGAATTATGGTCCCTGTTGTCATACATTTCATATCAGCCAATGAGAATTGAGGAGACCGCCGATTACGAATGGCTGGGAAATAACGTCTCTTCGACCTACTAGCCTGCCTATGGACACTTCTAGGTAATTCCTCCCAGCACACGGCAATCCGACATGGTGTCAGAAGTGGGATCCTCAAGCAAGACGCAAGAAGAAGCTAAATACAAGTTCATACAGACGTGGCAACGGGAATGAAAGGTCGGTGATGAATTTCTAACTGTCTAACAACAGTACAGATCGACGAAGCCATTTGCCATTTGTTCACGTTCAATGGACGTCTTGGATCTAGATCTAGATCTGGATTTTAGGTCGTTGTGATTTCTATCTGATTGTTTTACACGATTTTAGAAGAAGTTGAAAAGAAACATTTGATATGGCAAATCAATGGCAATACACGGCTAGCGTTCCGTTACCGTCGAAACTGAACGTTGAAAGTAACAATCTTGTGCAAAATTGGAAAAAATTCAGGCGACAGTTTGAAAACTACGCAATTGCAACTAGACTGAATAAAGAGGAAAATGAATTCCAATGTGCCGTCTTTCTTGCTACAGTAGGCGAAGAAGCAATGGATATTTTTGATGGATTTCATTTTGAAGAAGATGACAAAAAGAAGTTGGAAGTGGTCATTCAGGCATTTGACAATTTCTGTGTTGGAGAGACACACGAAGCTTACGAGTCCTACAAATTTCATATGCGCCGACAGAAACCAGATGAAATAATTGAAGCATTCATCACATCACTTCGTCAGCTTGCAAAGTCATGTAACTTTGGAAATCCACAACTGGAAGATCGTCTAATCAGAGATCAGGTTGTTGTTGGGGTGAGAGAAGAAAGTCTCAGAGAAAAATTTCTTGAAGATAAGAAACTCACTCTAGACAAGTGCTTGACAATTGGCAGAGCATACGAAACGTCGAGGCAACAGTCACAGACTATCAGCACAGGACAGGAGGCACCAGACACACAAGTCAATAGACTGCACAAACTCAGTTCTAAGACTCGGTGGAAATGGCAAGACTTCAAAGGAAGCAAAAACAAAAAGTGCCAGCGTTGTGGGAAAAATCCTACTCATGAAAGAAAAGACTGTCCTGCAAAAGAAGCTGAATGTTACAAATGTTCCAAGAAAGGTCATTTTGCTACTATGTGCAAATCTAAGAGTAAGAGGACATCTGTCAGTGCTGTGGAAGAACAGGAAGATGAGTTTGTCTTAGGTTCAGTAGTGACTGAAAAAGAAACAACAAACTGCATTGGAACTGCTCAAGATGACATGTGGCATGCAACAATCATGACCATTGGCAAACCTGTGAAGTATAGAGTGGACACTGGAGCGGATGTAACAGTTATACCAGAAAGATTTTTCAAGAAGAATTCACCGCTAATCAAGAAAACGGACAAAAAGCTGTTTGGTCCAGGACAAAATCCACTTAATGTGAAGGGAGTAGTTAGTGCAACACTCTCAACAGAAAACACTTCCACAGAACAGGATCTTTATGTTGTCACAGACTTGAAAGAACCTCTGTTAGGAAGACCTGCTATTGAAGCTCTAAGTTTGTTGGAGAGAGTGAATGAGGTAAAACAAGAAGGGGATGTTAACAGTGTAAACGAGGAAGTACAGAAAGAATTCCCAGAGTTATTTACAGGTCTCGGCAAAATGAAAAATGCCTACAAGATCACTCTAGATAAAGATGCAAAATCTTTCAAAGTTGCAGTACCTCGCCGCCTCCCAATTCCTTTGAAGAAAAAGGTTGAAGATGAATTGAAAGAGATGGAAAAACAGGACATTATCAGACCTGTTATTGAACCTACAGATTGGTGCGCTCCCATCGTTGCAGTTCCAAAGGCAAATGGGAAGATCAGACTTTGTGTGGACTTCACAAAACTCAACGAAAGCGTGCAAAGAGAAAACTTTCCTCTTCCTACTACTGATCAACTCCTGGCACAACTTTCTGGAGCCACTGTCTTCAGCAAATTAGATTGCAACAGTGGATTTTTTCAGGTTCCCTTGGATGAGGCATCTCAGAAACTGACAACCTTCATCACGCCATTTGGAAGGTTTTGCTTCAAAAGGCTGCCTTTCGGAATAAGTTCAGGACCTGAAGTCTTTCAAAGAGAAATGAGTCACATTCTCTCTGGCATACCAAGTGTCAGCTGCGACATAGATGATGTTTTGATCAGTGGAAAGGACCGAGAAGAACATGATGGCCGACTCTGAACAGTACTTCAGAGAATGAAAGCAGCAGGAGTGACTTTCAATGAAAAGTGTGTCTTCACTGTTAACAGAGTCAAGTTTCTCGGGCATATCATTTCCAAAGAGGGAATCCAGATCGATCCAGAGAAAGTGATAGCCATTACCAAGCTACCAAGGCCTCAGAACGTAGCGGAAGTTCGCAGATTCCTTGGCATGGTCAACCACATTGGAAAGTTTGCACCAAACCTGGCTGAAACAACAAAACCTCTCAGAGATCTTTTAAAGAAAGAAACTTCTTGGATTTGGGATGAACCTCAGGAAAAAGCCTTTCAGACACTGAAAAAGCAACTGAGTACTACTCCAGTTCTGTGTCATTATAATCCTGAAAAGCCAACCAAGATCTTAGCTGATGCATCATCCTATGGCATGGGAGGAGTCCTACTACAAAAGAAGGAACAGACTGGAAACCTGTCTTCTATGCGTCAAGGTCTCTTACTGACACAGAGCAAAGATATGCTCAAGTGGAGAAGGAGGCACTTGCAACACACACAAGGTTGTTAGTACTTGGTAGAACACAGAACAGTAGACAATGATAGAATATATCACACAAATCAGAAATATCAATTTCACCAAACCTATCATTTTAGTACTAATCAACATTATGCACTCACTGAATAAAAACATACTGTGGAGATGGGTGGATTCCTTCCACAGATCTACAGAATCAAATATCATGACACATGAATGAAGATTGGAGAAGGTAAAGCTTTGAGAGAAAGGAGCTGGGCACTACCCTGATAATGTAGGTCCAGAAAGAAGTTGTGATCTCTACCACCTCACTCCCTTACGATCATAGGATTATAGGACATTGGGGGATCAGAACTAGGATTAGTCATGATCACAAACAAGCAAGCAAGAGACAGG
>JAPXFY010002706.1:7500-12500 GCA_030674185.1 Monoplex corrugatus
CAGTGGTTTTGATCCATTGCTTTTCAGCAACACTCCACCAGCTCCACGTTCATACAGTCAAAGTCCCAGTTCTTTTCTGATCATGGGAACTGTAGTGAGGCTACATACAAGACAAAATCCATCATTGCGGCTCTGTCACTTTGGTCGAGAGTTTTGTTGTTAGTGCTGTTTCTTATCACTTTTAATCTGTTGTTTCCCCTGTACCCATTCCCATCGTCACACCCTTTCCTCTCCCCAGCTTTTCCCTGTATATGTGACCCCCCCACCATGAAATCAGTCTTAACTAGCATTTTGGGCATTTTGAGATATACATGTCACTGGAAAGTGTACATTATGCTGATTAATTTGGTACTTGAATAAAGTTTGTACTAAAAAAGAATGTAGAAGTTATGTATGTTTAAAGTCATTAATTTTTATGACGGCCATTTTGAGAAAACAGCCTCTAAAGTTTTTTGTGTGCTCTCCTACACATTTTCTGTATTTTTTTTTTATTTGGCGGCTTTGACCCAGTTTGTTTCTAATTTTTGCTGTCATTATATGAAAGGTGCACCAAAGAGCTTTCCATTAGTATATTACATGTGAGGGTACTGTACAGGTTACGGTTCACAATAAGAGACAAAAATAGGTACTTTTGGTAGGAAATTGCGTTCTTTCTGCTGCGATCAGTGCATTAAAATACCGATTTAAACTGATTAATAATATTTTTTCAGAAAAAAATATTCTGTGGGGGATAGATTATAGTCTACAGAAATCAATTTTGAGAAAAAGTTAAAACACCTCAGATGGACCCTCAGTCACCTTTTCAGCTTTTCAGCTCCTGGTGCTGTTCATTGACTGCGAGTTAAGACTGATTTCGTGGTGGGAGGTCACATATACGCATGAGTATTACTGGTGGTGTTCTGGTTCAAATCATGAAGGAGATTGCCTGCTAGGTCATACCACTGACAGTATAAGCCAAATGAACGATCGATTGTCAATATAGTAGGCAAAATGATATAATAGGAGAGCTGGCTCTGATTGAAATATATAATAGCGAGCTGTTAGTAAATATGTATGCAGATGCATGCAGAATTCCAGTTGCAGGCACTAATCAGAATGAACAATAATTCATTACCTCCTCTGTATTGTAATGTTCCAGCCAACTCCATTCCCACTGAGAATCAATGTTCTTTGAAAGAAATTCGACCTTAACGAAGTTCGCACTCGAAAGTCATTGATCGAAAGTCAGACGCCTTATCAATTAAGCCAGCAAAGGAGAGTGAAGCCTGAGCATTTTGTGTGATTTGGGCAGCATGGTTGGTGTCGAGAACTCCTGAAAAGACAAGGGGTTAGAACAGGAGGGAGAGTACAAGATGAAATGGAAAATGTGGTGGGGGACACAGTCAATAGAAGACTGGAGTCGTTAGGACTGGTCAGATTAAAGGTGTTGATAACATTGATTGAGTGATGCCTGATTAATGTGATCAATGAACATGTCGCCATTGGCAGTGCCAGTGAGGGTCGTGTGCATTTACTCAGTAATGAGTGAATCAAATCTGCTCAACAACCTTGCAATCTGACAACACTGGAAAGGAGAAAAGAAAAAGGAAAAAAGAGAGAAAAAAAAAAGAATATTACGAAAGGTCCAAGGAAGAAGACAAGAAAGAAGGAAAGATAGACGAAAACACATAACAAAAGAAACAAAGTGATAAAGAACAATGAATACTGAATGAAAAAATGAATCAAAGATTAAATGAAAAGAAGGAAAAAAAAAAAAAGAAAAAAAAAGAGAAGAAAGAAACATAAATACAAAGAAAAATTGAGGTACAAATAGAGAAGGTAAAAAGGACAGAAAAAAAGAAAAATAAAGCAAAAGAAATAAAGGAAACCTGGAGAACAAAGAAGAATAGGAAGAAAGAAAGAAAGAAAGAAAGAAAGGAAAGAAAGAATGGAAGAAAGAAAGCAGACAGAAAAATGGGGAAGGAGAGGGTAGAATGCACACACACACACACACACACACACACACACACACACACACACACACACACACACACACACACACACACACACACACACACACAAATGCACACACACACACACACACACACACACACACACACAACACACACACACACATATACACACACACACACACACGCACAAGCACACAAACACACACACACATACATACCCCCCCCCCCCCACACACAGTCCCACTAAGCTTCAAACTTGCAAACTCTAAATGGAAAGTCAGACGCTGTATCACACAGGCCAACAAAAGGAGAACGTTCCATTGTGTGTGATGGAAAGCCTGGACAGCGTGGATGCAGGGAACAGAAGAAGGGCGAGGTGAGGAGGGAGATTGCAAGATGAAATGGAACAAGGCGGAGGGCTATACAGTCAATGGAAGCCTGGTGTCGTTAGGACTGGTCAGGTAACATTGGTTAATTGATTAATTGATGCCTGATTGATGGGATTGATGAACACACCACCATTGGCTGTGCCAGGTGTAGTGTACACTTGCACAATAATGAATAATCAAATCTTGAAATGATGATGATGATGATGATGATGATGATGATGATGATGATTGTGATGATGATGATGATGATGATGATGATGATGATGATGATGATGATGATGATGATGATGATGATAATAATAATAACAATAATAATAATAACAATAATAATAATAATAATAATAATAATAATAATAATAATAATAATGATAATACTAATAATAATAATAATGATAATAATAATATAATAATAATAATAATAATAATAATAATAATAATAATAATAATAATAATAATAATAATAATAACATACATATAAATAGATAAACATATAAATAGATAAACACATAAATAGATAAATGAATAGATAAATAAATTAATAAATAAATAAATAATAAATAAATAAATTAATTAATTAAAAATGAATAAATAAAAACGAGGAATTTGGCATTGCTTAAGATAATGAGAAGGAAGAGAAGCAGAATACAAGAGAACTAGAGAGGAAAGAAAAGAAGAAATAAAGAGGAAAGGTGGACGAAAGAAGAATAGAAAACAAAAGAAATGAAGGCTTGAGTGTCAAGGAGAGCAGAAGCATTTGAAGAATAGCAATGAAGCAACATTTTGTTTTTAAACCAACACAATAGGTGTAGGCAAATACAAAGCAATCTTTAGTGTTTAGCTAATAGCTGGAAGTTGCTAAGACAGTGCAGATAACTTTTTTTAAGATCATCGCACCTATGCTGTTTCCATTGCGGTCACCTCCCCACACCCTATGTTCTACGCCACCTTTATGGCCAAAGACTCTGAGACAGTTTTTGCAATGGTATGATGATAGTGTCGATGAGGATGATAATCATGATGCTATGGTGTTCCATCTAGGATTGAGACTGCGTGACAGGGCTGTACTCTACGCTAATTATCATAATTTACTCTACGCTAATTATCATAATTTATCCTGGCGTCTACAAGGCCAAAGAGATGCGGACACCTGCACTGCTGGCCAGAAGATTTGAGCACTACCATCAATGACACATCCATGAAATAGACGAGACTTGATTCTGTGGTCCCAGTCTTCCCAATAAGTCCACATCACTTTCAGCTCTGAATGTGAGCTGAGTGGGGCCTGAAAACTCCAACAATGATTTTGAGAGGTGTGATAGGGATTTGAACCTACAACTTTCCAATAGGTAATTCGTTGCACTAACCACTACACCATGGCAACTGGTGGACGTGGGTAACACCGATTGATTGATGTCCATTTAATGCGGTCTGTGAACATGTCCCCATCGGCAGTTGCAGTGGGTAGCGGGTATTTACCTAAGAATGAGTAATCGAATCTGCGAAACAGCCTAGGAATTTGGCAATGCTGAAAAAGAAACGGAAATGGAAAAGAATGAAAGAAAAAAGAACAGAAAGAAAAAAGGAAAACAGAGGAAAATACAAAAGATTCAAAGCACAAAAAATGGAAAGTAACAAAGGAGTAAAGAGAAGAAAGAAAGAAAAAAAAAACAGATGAAAGAAAGAGAGACAGAACAAAAGAAAGCCATTATCAAGAGAAATGGGGGAACATGTTCAAGTTCATATTGCTTCTAGCCCAGCCGACTACTAGAGCCACATCAGGGCTAACACCACGTGAAAAACGACAACCAATGGGGAAACAAACATAAGTGAAGAGAGAAAAGAAAAAGAAAGAAAGAAAGAAAAAAGAAAGAAGAATGAATGAATGAATGAATGAATGGATGAATGAATGAATGGATGAAAGAAAAGAAAGGAAGAAAGAAAGACAAAGAAAAAGATAAAAAACTAAATCAAAGAAAGAAAGAAGGACAAACAAAAACAGATAAAGACAAAAAACAAAGAAAGAAAGAACAAAATAAAGGAAGGTCTGAAGGTCAGGGAGTGCAAACTGATTGAAGTGTCTGCAAGCTGGTAAAACCACGTTTTGCTTTTGAAATATACAAAAACGTGTAGAAAAACACAAGAGAAGAAAATCAATACTCCAGGTTTACGGCTTAGAGACGAGATTTTTTTCATCATATTGTATTTTTTTAATGTCTGGAACTTATTCACGAGCACATTATTGCACTTAGACAGTCTCATAAGTGCCACATTGAACTTATCGTGAAAGTTGTAGTAAGGGTTTTTGAGTTTGATCAAGACCACATGCTGTAGGAAAGTTTTGAAACTAGAGGAGGGGTCGGGGTGGGGAATGGAACCGAGTATGCATGATGGATATTTTCTTGTTTCCTTTCAGTCTTCGAACAGAAACCTGACTTACACACGCACACACACGTACGCACACACACTCACACAAGTGCGCACACACATACACGCGCTCGTGCGCATATACACACAAACACACATAAACACACACGCGTGCACGCCCGCACACACACACACACACACACACACACACACACACACACACACACACACACACACACACACACACACACACACACGCACACTCACAATCCCCAACATATATACACATACGCAC